>JAOTRH010067178.1:0-18152 GCA_034768845.1 Heliamphora exappendiculata | reverse complement strand
ACCTTTAATCATTCATATACGGACCGGAAATCACACCATCAACTCATCTTCATAAAATAAAAAATACTGCAGTAGCCCTTAAACCCTCAAACCAGCAGTCGGTGAAAGACCCTCAAACCGCAAATCACACAGTCACCGAAAAAGTTGCCGGCCGCCGGAAAAGTCGCTGGAAAAGCGGCAGAGGGTGATATCGGTGCTAAGCAAGAACAAACGACGCTGGAAAGTGAGAGAACAGGGGTTGTCGACGCCGAAAAGAGTGAGAGTAGAGGTCTCCGGCGCTGGAAAAAGGGAAAAACAGGGTTGCCGGTGCTGGGGGAGGCTGTCGGAGGGCTGTGAAGGGTTGCCAGCGCTGGAGGAGGCTGTCGGAGGGCTGTGAAGGGTCGTCGGGGTTCGTGGCTAGGGTTTCGGTGGTCGACGGGGTTCGTGGCTAGGGTTTCGGTGGTCGGAGTGGCTGTAGAAGGGTCATAGAGCTTCGTGGCTAGGGTTCCGGTGGTCGGCGGGATTCGTGGCTAGGGTTTCACTGGTCGGCGGGGTTCGTGGCTAGGGTTTCGGTGGTCAGTGTGGATGTAGAAGGGTCGTAGAGGTTCGTGGCTAGGGTTTCGGTGGTCAGCGGGGTTCGTGGCTAGGGTTTCGGTGGTCGGCGGGGTTCGTGGCTAGGGTTTCAGTGGTTTGTTGTTGTTAGGATTTCCCAAGAAAGGTGGCAGGTTTCTGGGTCTATTGCTGGCAGTGGCGTGGTTGGTGGTGACTGTGGCTGGTGACTGTGGTTGGTGGTTGGTGGCTGGTGGCTGGTGGCTGGTGGTTAGAGGAGGGAAGCTAGGGTTAGGGTGGCTCTGATACCATGTTAACCGTAATGGAAAGCCGTATCCAAAAGGATAGGCGAGTACTCTTATTTATAATAAAAAGCTAAGCCACACTATTACATCCCTACACTCACACACACAGAATAATAGTAAAGATACTATAAAGAGACATATATATCTAACACCATTCACACCATACACGTGGATCAAAAACTTAGCCCGACTTCCGTCCCCAACCTCCATCTGCAAAAAACCCACAAAGACATACCAACCCCTCCTAATACCTTTCCATACACCCCTAGGTGGCATAGATGTTTTGAAACGAAAATTTCTAATCTCCTTATTCCCAGGCCCCCCTTCTATAAGGGGAGAGCAAACTCTCTACCAAATTATAAGGTTGTACTTGAACTCCTACCTCATACCACCCCATAGGAAATCTCTTTGTAACTTTTGTAGCGTCTTGGTCACTGAGGCTAGAATCACAAACAAGGACATGAACTAAGTAGACAAGTTGGAGAGCGTGTTTTTAATAAGAGTTAGTCTCCTCCCTTTTGATGAGGAGTGTCTCTTCCAAGTCGCCAATCTCTTCTGAAACCTCTGCCTAGATCCCAAACAGCTTTGGCCTTAAAGAAATAGCTCAAAGGCAAACCCAAATAAGAAGATGGAAAGCTTCCAACATGGCACCCCAAACTGATGCCAGGGATTGAATTTTGGTCACCTCCCCTACTAGCAAAGTTTCAGATTTAGCCAAATATTACAAATGAACTAGAAACTGTCTTAAAGCAAGAGACACTAAGATAATCCATATGCATCCGCACCACAGAAAACAATGGTGTCATCAGCATAAAGAAGGTGAGATACCATCTTATCCAAGCCATCAACCCTTCCTACCGAAAATCCCTTGTATAAAACCCCCTTCCACAACTTTTGAGATCATACAGATTAGCACCTCCATAATAAGAATAAATAGAAGAGGCGACAATCGGTCTCCCTGCCTTAGACCACTCAAAGAGTTAAAGAAATGCGCAAAGGTCCATTCACCAAAATAAACCAATGCTCAATGGACAAAGAACAAAATTTCTATTCGTTTCCATTGAAACGACTAAAACGTATTAAGTTTCCTAAGTGACTGAAATGAAACACTAGTAGAACAATAAAATTCTGGTATTTATTAAAAATAATATTACTAGTATTCCTCCTACCAAAGTAAATTTCTACACTTTATTTTATTGGGACTAACACTTTTTTTAGAATTGTTTACACTGTTATTTAATAAAATTAAGTATTAAATTGTATATAAATAGATAATTCATGGAAACACTTATTTTATGGTTTTACACTTGTTTTTTATGTAAATAAATATATAAATTTCTAAATGTTTAATTAATCAATTATTAATCTTTAATACATTGATTTCACCATGTCTTTTTAAACGATTTTAATTTTGTCATGTTTGATATGTCCTCGAAACGTTTTTTAAAACGATTTCAAAATTTTGAAATGTTTCTATTTTCATACATAGATTTCAAAACGTTTTGAAATCTTTCTATTTTCATACTAATAAAACAACACACCAAAACAAAATTTTGATCCTTAACAATGAATATAAGAGAACCTAATCCATTTCCTCCACCTTTGCCCAAAACCCATCATTTCCATCGCATAGGGTAGAAAGTCCCAATTGACACGATTATAAGCTTTTTTTGATACCCAACTTGCATAAAGTACCCAAATCTCCACTCCTACATCCAAAATTTGACTTCCTTTAACGAAAGCATTCTGGGATTTTGAGGCAATCTTTACGACACGCCTTTTAATTTGTAGGGCAAGACTTGTAAGCACCTCCAAGCAAGTTGATATCTTTTGCACCACCTATATTTAGAATTAGGGCTAAAAACATTGCATTTAAACTTCTCCCAAACTTCATATGCTCCTAGAAGTAATGTATCATCCCCCATCACCTCTGGCCTAACCACCATCTAACAATCCTAAAAGAAAGAAATTGTCGTCCTGTCCGGACGTGGAGCCTTGTCTCTATTCAAAGACTTCAACGTTGCAACAAACCTCTTCCTGAAAAGAATCTCTAGGCAGTAACATCCTCCTCTAAATTGGAAGAGAACTCCATCCCATCAAGTCTAAAGTTCCTTCGTGTCTCCTTAAAAAGGCCCTCAAAGAATTCAGCTACATCATGTTTAACCTCCTCCTCTATCTCTAGAATCCTCTCACATACTTTAATACGCCCAATATAATTTGCTCCAATGCACGTTGTCCATTCTATAGAAAAAACGAGTATTTCAATCTCCATCCTTTAGCCACAAATTCCTCGATTTTTGTCCCCAACTACTCTCCTCCATCTTTGCAATTCTCCTGAACTCAAGTTATGCCTTACATCTCAAATCTATAACCTCGCTAAAAAGAGTTTTGATTTGCTCCACCTCATTAATCTGTTAAATATCGACTAAGGTCCTACCTCTCTGAATGTTCAACTGCCCAAAGACCTTCATATTCCACCTTTCATATCTTACCTTTAGTAAACGCAATTTTTTTGTCAGTACATAACTAGGAGTACCCACCACGTTGTATCTATCCCAACAATCCCTTGCTCTTTCCCCAAAACCCTCAAAACTTAGCCACATATTAGAATCTAAAAGGATTAGGACCCGACCAAAACCCACCACATCTTAACAAAATGGGACAATTTGAGATCAACCTAGGAAGGAGAATGTGAAACACATCTAGAAATACTCCTCCAAGCATTGAAAATCAGAAACCTATCAATACGAGACATAGAAGAGGCATCCTCATAATTGCTCCACGTGAAACGTCCCCCGTTTAAAGGAAAATCCACAAGCTCCCTAATAACATAGAAGAATTTTCTCATTGCACTACTTCCTATAGTACACCCTAGGCGCTCCTCTAGAAAGCGCACAACATTAAAATTCCCCGACACCCCAGAGCATCCCAACAATGCGCCACCGTAGCTAGCTCGTCCCAAAAATAATCTTTCCATACGTTCAAAACCAGACCATACACCCCCGAGAAGACGCAGACAAAGCTATCCTCCACATATTTAAACAAATAAGGACGCAGAGAAAATCCCTAACTCCCAACCTAGCCTATCCACCACCTATCTATCCCACATCACCAAGATCCCTTCAACCGCTCCATTTGCACTCAAGTGAAGCCATTCAATCCATCTTCCTCCCCGAGTGGACCTAATCTCCTCTCTAAAAACCTCTGACATTTTGGTCTTTTCTAATTAAACCAAGTCTGCCTTCAATCCTTAAGTAAAGCATTGATCACCACCGTTCTCTAACCTGTATTCAAACCCCTAACATTCCAACTAATAATGTTAATCTTCATAGGTTAACAAGAAGGTATCACCAGCACCTTAACCCTGCCCATCTCTCCCTTCTTTCTTCCCTCATAATTAATAGAACATTGTAAATTCCTCAGCTCCCTCAAACCCATACTTCTGTGACCTGTAGTTTTCCTCTACAAATTAGTTCCTCTTTTGTTCTCCCAGTGCTCATCAATATCTTTCAACAATTGCATAGCATCATCTTTGAAGCCATCAAAAGACATCTTGAAATCGTCCAAAATTCTAAATTCTCTCAAGCACCCACTTATTAAAGACTTCCTCCTTAGACGCATCATTTTCCAACAAGTCATCTTGTTGTCATAACTCATTGGTCAAAGCCAAAGGGGTATTAAACAAAATCTCATTTCCTTGCCCTATTTCTTCTTCCTTCGCCTATTCTATCTCAAAAGAAACTTTATTGGCCCTTTCACTTCATTCAACTTTGTCCACCATTGTACACATATCCTCCCTTTATAGCACACAAACAGCTTTTTCCTTCTCCATATTGTTCTCACCCAACCCATTCCCTTCAAAACCCCTCAACCCAAATTCCCCTCCACTTCGGTAATAGTTATTACTAACCCTTCTGCATCAATTCCCTCTTCTGTCCTATCTCCCTCGATGCTCCCAGATCTCTCATCCCCATCCCCTTATTCCAAATGATCTTCTGTACCCCTTCCTTTTCTCTTTTCCCATCCCCTTCTTTCCTCCAAGACCCAGTAACCCCACCCCCCACCCCCAAAAAAAAGGAGAAGAAGTCTTGTGGGGGGAATTAAGCCCGCCTATGTGTGAGCCCAAAAGCAAAGGAGTTACCCAAAATAAGAGACTGGTCCATACCTGAGTTGGGTCTCTAAATTGGATTGAGCCTTTTAATGAACCTCGTGTCCTTTGTACTTGGGCCTCCAATTTCCCACACTGAAAATGGTTCTTCAACAGGGCCTTTTAAATTTCATAGCCCATAGATCTTGCCCAAACCCATCTTGGCAACCCATAACTCGTCTTGTACCCAAACGAAAACCACCCCCTTCACAAAGCTTCCAGCCTCTTTCCTTCTCCCGTGAAACCAGCCGTATACAATTAAAAATTCCAAATCTCTTTGTCCATGTGTCCACTTTGTTTGCAACGCGTCATCGTCTTCCTCTCCTATTCTCCCTAGGCTATTCTTCTTCTCGTTGTAATCCTGCGATCTATCAGCTTGGGTCTCGCCTCCAACCACGTCGACACTTTGTACTCCCAGTCAGCCCACCCGACTAAGATTATAGCTAAAATCTTGCCATCATTACCCTTTATCTTAATTCGCGCCCACCCTGGATGTTTCTTCCTCTTTGCGTCTCCATCCACACCCAAAAAACCACCGCATTGATCTCCAATAGCTTTAAAAACTTATAGATTCTGGCAATGTACAAGAAGACCCATTGCTCTGATCCAAACAAACTACAGTTCATCCAGCAATCTATAGCACATCCCCATCAGTGACCATCAATCCAAACATAATAGCTTGCCAGCGAAGAACTTACCATTTTTTCCTGAATTTGTTGGGCCTCTTCCTTTGATGGAAAGGAGAAGAGATAGTATGCCCAACTAAGATCATTTAAATCGACCCCCGTCAGCACTTTCCACCTTCTTCCGACCCATTCCTTGACCCTCCTAGTTTCGACCACCTCTTCTTGGATATCTCCCAATCTACCCATCAGTCATTTACTTAGGAATCACATCATTTCATTGTTTGGATGTTCCATAATCATTGCAGTCCCCTGGTCATTTATTCAACGTGAAAGATAAATTCGTCTTCTGCCAACTCGAGAACTTAGCCACCTTCACAAAAGTTTTTTGACGCATTCCTGATATCGATCTTCGCCATGATCAAAGCCCCTCAAAACTGCGGGGAAACCATACCAACCATCTCTATGGAAGGACTCTGTTATGCAAAAGCCCATCTTTTGATTGTTGTTGCTTGGTAACGCAGTTACCAACAACTCTCACCCTAATGTGGTGTCTCTACACCACAGCGAAAGAGTGCGGTAACCCTCTCTTAAGCTTCCATGAAAACCTGGCCTTCTTCTAAGACTTGCAAAAGCTTTCCGGTTAACCACCCAATCTTAAAATCGATTACCGTGATTTATCTTCAAAGCCCTCTTCCTCTGTTAACAATCACCACAAGTCTCCCTAAACCATCTGTTGATTCACCATAGAGCTAACGAGCTATCTCCTTGATGCGCGATCTTTCTTGCTTCCTCTATCTCACCCTCGTTGGCGGCAAATCATCGTGGTCGCGGTGAAGCTCTATGAGAGGAAAAAATCACACGGCATAATACAGATTGCCTACTTCAATTCTCCCTCCACACAAATAAAACCATAAAGAAGAATTAAAACTCCACTTTCCTCCTATCTCACGTCTCCTTCCCTACACAAATACCAGCTAACGTCTCTTTACTTCCGTACTATCCCATGTATCCTTCCCTAACACAACCACCAGCCCACTTCACAGCTCTTTCCCAACTCCTCATGTCACTCTCTCTCCCTCTATCTGATCGTCTCATCTCTCTCCCAAACCTGTGCCACATTTTTGCTGCTACAACTTGGTGCCACGGTTTTGCTGCCACTTCCAAATCTAATCATCTTTCTCCTAAATCAATTCCATAGTTTCGCTACCACAACTTGGTGCAATAGTTTTGTTGCCACTTCTAGGTTAGATCGCCTCTCTCCTAATTTGATTCCACAGTTTCAGTCAAAAGGCCAAGTTAGCATATAGTGTGTGCGTGTATGCGAGTGTGATCAAGTTTTGCGATATACATTCATTACCGCCACTAAAAAAATACCTCTATCTTTACATATACATGAATATGCAATTCACTACTGTTTTCCGCCAAAAGAAAACAAAAGCAAAGTTGATAAGTAGGGATGTCAGGGGAAGTGACTGGGGTTTGAGGGAGGGTTAGGGGTGGCAAGAGGGGCAGGGATTGTCGAGGAGAGGCTGAGGTGGGAAGAGGGACTGGGAGTGGCAGGGTGAGGGAGGGGTTGCAGGTGGTGGGTTTGTATTTGAGAAGCAGATTAAGAGTGAGTGGGGATGTAAGAAGGGGACAAAAGGTGTCAGGGGAGGCGCGAGAGGTTTTGGGGAGAGGGATTGGGAATGGCAGGGGAGGCGCTGCGGCTACAGGTGGTGAGTTTATTTAAGAAGTGGGTTGTGAGTGGGAGTGAGTGGGGGCATCGAGAGATGGATTGGGGGCAATAGGAAGCGGCTACGGGTGGTAGGGGAGGAGTTAATGTTATGTCACCAATTGTCCCAAAAATTTAAGCTGTTGAGAAATGGGTCCAATAATGTATATCAAGTTATCCAACACTCCCACTCACGTGCAACTCTATCTTCCACATGAAGAAACAAACAGACTGAACTGAATAGGTGCACCAACACATAGTGCACAATAACAAATATAACAGAGAAATACATATCGCGACACTTGAACCCAAGATCTCGTCAATCTAGAGCTCTAATACCATGTTAAGTCACAAATAGTCCCAAAAGCTCAAGCTGTTAGGAAATGGGCCCAATAATGTATGTCAAGTATCTAACAATTAGGATAGTGGGAGAGGGGCTAGGGGTGGTAGGAGGGGCTGTGTGATGGTTGTTGAGAAGTGGATTCGCACGAGAGAGAGAGAGAGAGAGAGATCACACTACCACCACTGTCCTCCCTCCAATGCCACTCTCCAACTACGACGCCATTGCCACCACGTGATGCCAAGTGAGGGAGAAAGAAAAAGAGAGAAGGAAAATAGTCCAAAAATCCCATACAACGAAAAGAGAACGAGATAGACAACTCAAATATTTCAGAAACTCCAAACACCAGGAGAGACAAAGAGAGGGAGAGAGAGAAAGAGAGAGAGAACTCACACTGATGCCACAATCCTCCCACCAACGCCCTAGTCCACCTACGGCACCACTGCCACCAACCTCCATTGAGGGAGAAAGAAAAAAAGAGGGTGAAGGGCAAAAGGCAATCAAGAAACGGAGAGAGAGAGAGAGAGAGGGTGAGTCGTGAGGCCCAAAGAGAAAATGAGTGGGAGAATGAGAACTGTTTTTAGATGGATTTTTTTCATAAGTTTGGTAGCTTTAATCTTTTACCAAATAGGGATTTGGGGTCGAATGACGTAACGATCATGATCGTGTGTAACTAGTACTAGGAGTATCAATTAATGTGTAATGGAAGTAAAAAACTGCACTTGCGATTTTTTTTTTCAAACACTAGCACATGCCATAAAACTCATTGATAAGTATATTAGAACCTTGAACATAAGTATATAACAAATAGAATGTTTATAGTGATTTTTAATCGTTATTTTGGCATCTAAAACATGTATTATAGACTAATATCGAATTTTATATTACATACAAGACAAAAGCAAACTGACATGCTCGTATAATATGAGAATATCACTATTTATGATATTAGAAATACTACCATAACAAATAACTCATGACAATAAACAAACAAAAACTAATATTCGTTGGTGGAAGGATAGAAATACCCTCTCTAACCATTGCACTAAAAATCAACAAAAAGCATAAAGTATCACATGAAAGGGCCTAGAAAGTAAGAAAATGTGATAAAAGTGCTTGACAAATTTTGTCTTCAAGTGAGGTCAAGTAACGGTGCCCGTAATACGCGTATCGACCAATATGGACCCATACATATTGGCTAATACTCTTGTTAATGGTTGTGTTATCAATATTTTGTTGCCTAACTAAATTGGTACCTTTAAAAACCGTTACATATCGGCCGATACGATTCATAACGGCCATTATTTAGAAGCATGCCCTCAAAATAATATAAAAACTATACTCTTAACATAATAAACTCTCCCACTCAAGCTACAACATACAAAACACACATGCTCAGTTTGAAAGACACGGCTAAAAAGAAATACCAACTAATGACTTCATGAGGATATCAACTAACTAACCATTCAAGCAAACATAAGAAGTGACAATATGTTACCTTATTAGTAAATGTCACATAAAATCATAGTCGATCTCAATATGGGCATCTAGTAATGTATGTGTTTACCATATCATGTTATTGTTTTGAAAAAGTATGTTAAATTTGTAAACAAAAACATGTTTTCAACAATATGCTGTCACAAAAAGTGTAAACTGTGCTCAACATTCTATGAAACATGAGCATGTGCTCCCCTACCTCACCATTGACTAATAATCTCATCTGTATGTGTGAGGGGGGAGTATCCTTTGTGCAATCCTCACTAGCAAGTTTACAAGCAACAATCTCAAAGATACGAACATGGGACATGAAATTTACAAAAAATCAAATATGACATAGAGATGGCATAGATACCACAAAAATTCGTATGATTTCTCTCATATATGAATATAACATCCACAAACAATTAGAAATATGAAACATTAATGCTCTATTTGTTTTGACGAAAAACCTTTTTTGGAAAAATTTACTTCAATTTCTGGTGTTTGGTACGAGGATTCTAAAAATTGATCGTTATGTATTGGAATTTTGGACTTCGATACCGATATTTATCAGTATATCAGCTAATACCGTTCGATATCGGCCAATAGATAGTCGTATCATCGATCCCGATGATTCTTCCATTACCGCGATTAGTCGAGACATAGTCGTATCATCGATACCGATACGTCTTCTAATACCATGATTTGGAACCTTGGGTATAACGAAAACTAAAAGTCAATGGAAAATATATTCTATGGAAAAAAAATTGTTAATTTCGGTGACAAATGTTTTTTTTGCCCCCAAGAGACATAACATTACCACACCACTGCCATTACTCCAGCATCACCATTACCACCCCACTAGCACCACCTCCTACCACACCATCGCCATTACCGCTATCCAACCATACTTTCACAACAATTGCCACAAGATTCTAAGAAAAAATACTTGACCTAAAATTTAGTTATAAATTTAATTAAAAAACTTGGGGAGCCAGGCAATATATCTTTCAAAAAACTTGGGAAAAATCTATATAATTTGAAAATACTCAAACCTAATACTATTAGAATAAGGAGATTTTTTTTTTTTATCTTTGGGGTGGCGATCGCCTCCACTAGCACCAACTCCCTTTGGGTACTTTCATCATGACTCATACCAACGCTACCACAAATCACTAACACTATCATTTTCAGAGTTGCTATCAAACACTGAAAAACTCATTTCACATAAAGCATTTTTCAAAAAAAAGTTTTTTGCTAAAACAAACAGAGCGTAAAGGGAAAATTCTTTTATACATTCCCCTTAATGATGAATATGAGGAGAAATTTTACATTTTTTCAGTTTTCGCCATTTATTTTCTAAATATTATAACTTGATCTCTGACTAACCACTTCACATTACGATTTAAGCTCTAAGAGTATCTTTTGTGTCCGTTTAAAGGACAAGACTATATGAATGGTCTCCCTTGACACGACTAAGAAAGAAATTAAAAAAATGCACATGCCACGAGATGTGTTTTACCCCATGAAACAGCATTCCCAACGCATTTTGTGTCCAACACATGTTGACGTTGTTATGACGCCTAAAATGGGGAGGTCATGCTTTATAGAGGTGGACACACAAAAGATAACATCAACACAAACAAAATATCAATAAAATTCAAGGGGATAATAACCATAGCTCTTCATAATACAAGGGTACCGAAAAAAAATACATGCATACGAGCCCTAGGAGACCATTTACCTTCGTCAGACCAAAGCAAAACAAGTATATGAGGAGGGAGCAAAAAAAGACGAGTGATTAAGCTATAAAAGAGAAATTGGAGACTTACGATTTAGAACAACCAAGGGCATGTGATTAATGAGATGGCACTTAGTGAGCACATATCAAATAACAAGGCGCTAGCAACATCCAACAAATTGTGATGCTTTCGTTCAGTAATACCATTTTGCTACGCAGTGGGAGCATAACTAGTCTGATGAATAATACCACAATTAGCACAAAAAAAAGGGCTAACAATGTGTGTATGTTCCAATGATTATCAAATTGAAAACCATTGATTCACTAACCAAACAAATCGAATATTTCATTATAGAATTTAAAAACAAGTAAGGGAATTGGAATCTATGTTTTATCAACAAGAATCATGTCCTTCAAGAATAAACATCAATAAATGTGACACACAAAGGAAACCATAACACTACAAGTACAAAAAGGACCTCGTTTGTCTTAGGGGATGAGTGTTCACAGTTCAGTTTGTTCGATTCGATTTTGAGCTAAACTAAGAATCAATCTGTTCTGAACAGTTCTAAGAGTTTAAGAACTAGAATCGAACCGTATGTATCATAGAACCGAACCGAACCGATAAATAACAGTTTGGATTCGTTTCGAAACCACAGTTCTAAGGATAAATATTTGTTGTCTATAACAAAATATACATTTATTTGTTTATTTTTTTCTATTAATTTTTTTTATATTATTTACTTTATATTTTATTTTATCATTTTTCCATATTATTATAAAGAGAGATTCTTGTATCTATAAATTAGAAATTGCATTTTATTATTTTTTTATTTATTACCTATAATTTATGAATTATATAATATTAAAATGGTACGAGGGAAAAAAAAAAGAAGAGAAGATATAAAATAAAATAAATTGTATTTTTAAGGTTTTATATATATAAATAATACATATTATAATATGAATATCATTAAAAAAAATAATGGATTAGTTCGGTTCCATATGGTTTTTAAAACTTAATCCGTAAACAGAACCATAAGGAACAGTTCCTAATTATTTCGAATCAAAACCAAACCGTTTACTAAATAAACGAACCAAACCATATGATTTGGATCGGATTGGACCGGTTTAACGGTTCCATCAATTTTTTGAACACCCATAATTTGTCTATATGGACTTCATCAAAGGACAAGGACTTTTTATGATGAAAACGACTAAAAGATGAACTACAATAATGCTTTCCAAACTAACAAATATCACAAATTAAAAAGACACAAATATCTCAATAGGAATTTGTAATTTATGCTTGGCCAAAAATGGGTGGCCCAAATGAGAATAATACTAAAGAGGAGATATTTTAGCATTCAAAGTAGATGAAGTGATGGAAAAAGAGTTATTCGGATCAAATAATATAAGATGTCCTTATGTTCTCATATCCCAAACTAATCTTCTCTGTCTTGAAATCTTGAAAGAGACAAGTAGGAGAAAATGTATATATATGAGTGTAAAGTTTTAGTGAAAAGACTAATAAAACCAAACCAAACTAAGCCTTGTGTTGCAGTCACAATAATCTTATTAGTTTTTTTGCTATTGCCTCTACTGATCTACGTTGTAGGTATTCAAGCCACATTTGTCTATATTTTCTCAACTAATTGTTGAAATCCTTAGCATTTTAGGAATGTTTTCATTCCTAATTTTGTCTTTTCTGACCTTATCACACATTCATCCCAGCATTCTCATTTTAATGACATTCATTTTGTTATTTGACTTTTTTGGCAATCCAACATTCTTAGTGACATGACTTCTAGCTAATCCAGAGAACTCTTGTCCTATATGGTGAGATCCCAAGGGCATGAAGTAACTTAAAGAGAAAAACAAGGGCAGAAGGTAAAGATATGACCTAGTACGATAAAGAACACATTTTCCAAAGACAAGATGAGAAGAACTATAAGTTAAGATAATAAGATCCGCAATGAGACTCAATAAAAAAAACAATACAAAATTAAGTGTTCTTAGGAGGATAAGACAAATCAGATAGAGTAGTCACCGGAATTTGATGTTTATTACACGTGATGGCATTGCGTTCAAATTATAATACCACAATAATTTTTAGATTTTGTTAACGGCTTTTAGGATTGGATCAAATTGCTCTAATTCTAAGCAGAGTATAAAATAACGATTAAGTGAGCAGGAGAGGAGAAAAGAAGATAGAGAATCAAAGAGAGATTAAAGAAATAGGTTTAGGATAGGGTTTTAGATATTGGTCATTACGTATCGTATTAGCCGATACTTATCAGAAGTTTGGGCCTCTAATACAGATATTTATCAATGTATTGGTTGATACTATCCGATATTGGCCGACACATAGCCATATCACTAATATCAATGCGTTTTTCGATATCGTGATTTAGAAGCCTAGTTTATGGTACATTAATTAGTCCCTTCACCTCATTCGAAAATAGCCTCCATAAAATATTAAAGGAAAAAACAATGCAACATATATGATATCACAAAAAAGAACGGGTTAAATAACTATTTGACATGCTTTCATTATTTTGTTTTCCTTCTTGTTTTTCACCTACTACTAAAAACTCACTTGTCTAAGCACAGTCCATTTTCTCCAACAAACAATTTTCACTTCGCATACCTCTTCTTCGTCCTGATACTTAAAATCGGATCAACTACAGGGCACTCTCAAGGAGCTCAAATGAGGAATAGTGACTTCCTTGGCAATTTCTTTTCCTTTTTCCTCAAATATATACACGAATTAAAAAGACTCTTGAAACTATTGTGAGTTCGAGCATAATCAATTAATATGGCACAACAAAGTATTTAATGTACAGATTCTTAACGTGAAAACATAGAGAGGAAAAAACAAAAACAAAAGAACACATATCTCCCCTCCTACGCTACAAGAAGATAAGACCTTTAGCAACCACATGATGAATCAAGGTCAAATTAGCTTACCATTGCCCAACCAAATTCTAGCCCGAGTTAATTCTGTAATCTTTCTTTTCCAAATCAGAAAAAAGTCTGCAATTTTGACAAGGTCCCAAATTTTTACTCTTTTTAATCTTTAAAGGTCGTACAAAAAAAATCGTCATTGTCTAAAACAAGCCTTATGAACTTCATTGTATAGATGCCTAACGAAATAATAATCACTTCTTGTCCCTGAGAAGTGCTTCACCAAAAGGGGTAAAAATAAAAGAAAAGACAACCCTTCTTATTCAAAATCTATTATTCAAAGTCCATAAAAAAAACCTCCTTATCCAATGGCTAGCAAAACAAAAAATTTCCCTCGCCAATAGGCTATAGGCCATCAATAATAAAGGATAAATAAAACACATTCTTTGCCCATAGGTACAGGGAGACAAAAATACCTTCTTATCTGAAGGCCCAACAAAATAAAAACTCCTTTTGTCAATATTAAAGACTGTAAAAATATCCTAATTACAACAATAGTTAAGCAAGGAAAATGAGTTTAAAATAAAATTACAATGTAAAAAATAATAAGTCTTATTTAAACCAGTATATAATTATTAAAAAAGTCCCATTTGAGATTTTGCTTTAGGCTCCAAAGGTGATTGGGTGGGCACCGGGCACTGCCTACGATATTACTCTGATGCGAAAAGGATTTTGTGAGAAAGTCACAGAATTCAGCTGTAGTATAAATATGGGGTTCCAAATTTGATTGAACCCTTGGTATAGGACTGCCCTCACAGAGGACGGGGATCTCTAGTATATTTCAAATTTCATTTCCCATGAAAGAAAAACTTCCACTGCATTTTTAAGACCTTCCAACCTTTTTGAGATAAATTGGTATGGGAAAAAAATCACCATCCTTGAATAAGCCACCAAATATGAACCAAATCAAAAGCTAATCCAAAACAAAAACCAAGAAAAAGGGCTAAATAGTGCAGTCAAAACCCACATTGTTTTTAAAAAAAAAAAAAAAGATATTGAAAACTTTAATGGATCACTAGATAATCCTTGGCTGAGTCATTCTACAAGCAATTGGCAGCAACCAAATAAAAAGAGACCAAAAAAAAAAAGAAACCAAAATAGAAAAACATCAGGTGGCTTCAAAAAAAACTAGAGAGATCACATAATTATTTGGAGAATAGGACAAATCAATTCATGTTGTTGAATGATGAAGTCCTCGTACAGCAGCAATTTTAATATCCTTTTGAAGCCTTTTAGGATTGAGTTGGATCACGTTAATACCAAGTTAGGTTGTAAAGTGCCAAAGAAGGGTTGGGTGAGAAAAAAGAAGAGAAACGACACATAGATTTGAGAAATAAATTTAGGGGCATACTTATGAATCCCTCCCCTCAACATATATTTATGTTGGTATACCAAATTCTTGCAACATAATAAATAAATAAATAAATTAACACTTAGCATTTATGAAATCTTATAAAAGAACATGTAAAATGATATATAAAACTATTTTGACATGCTTTTATCACATTTTCTTTTTCTTATTGTTCTCCAAGGTGACCAAACAAGGAATACTGATTTCGTTTGCAGTTTCTGTTCCTTTACCCCCAACAAATCCATGAACAACTGTTGAAACTAAAGTGAGTTCAAACATTTAATCAATTAATCGGGCAGGTTATAACATTTTAGGTTTCAGATTCTTAACTTGCAAAAGTAGAGAGGAAGAGCAAGAGACAATGCATGATTGTTTTGGAGGACAGGAAAATAATAGATAAATAATCCTTTCACTAACTATTTCTTCACTAACTATCCAACCTCCCCTTTTCCATTAATTTGTCGCTTGTCGATCAAGAAAAGGACTAATAATTCAGTCTTATTTTAAATTACCAATTCAATCCGTAGTTTTAATCCCTCAATACAAAATGAACACAGAAAAGGTAGGAAGGAATAATTAATAGAATAAAGTAGAAAAACTGACCAATCCGTTAACAGGCAAGGGCTTTCTCTCTACCAAGCCTGGAGTTTTCACGTCTTTCACTGTATTGTTCTGACCTCCGCCGGATTTTCTCAGTTCATTGCCTGATTCCGGAACCTCCCTACCGACCAATCCGTTAACAGGCGAGGGATTTCTCTCTACCAAGCCTGGAGTTTTCTCGTCTTTCACGGTATTGTTCTGACCTCCGCCGGATTTTCTCAGTTCATTGCCTGATTCCGGCACCTCCCCACCGGAATTTAACTCCCTTTTATTGACTGTCTGTTTCTTAAAGATCGACAACTGTTTTTGTTGTTCTCTCACCAGAATCCGATTCAACACAGCCTCGTTCTTTCTCGCGTCATCACCCGAACCACCACTCTCAGGCCCTCTCGTCACGTTCTTCGCTCTCTTGTCCCTATGATCACCGGTTCGGCTCTTCTTCATACCCCCGGATAGGCCATCAACCTCACCTCGTGCGAAGAATTTTTCTTTGCCTTCGTTTTCTCGCGTCATTCTCTTCAGTTTCTTTTGCTTCGCCTGCAAATACTGGTTCTCTCCGTACGGATTTCCAGCCGACGCCATCTCGCTGCACCACCACCTCCAGCCGCTTGAACCGGTGATCGGGCGAGACGTCAAGCCGGTCAAGACCACCGAAAGATCATCAGAAGCCCGACGACCGATATTCTTTCCCAGCTATCAATCAAGATCGATAAAGATCGCCACCGGATTATTCAAGAATTGATGGATATGGTCGATTACCGCTGCACTATACCACCACCGGTGATCGGGCGAGAAGTCAATCCGGTCAAGACCACAGGAAGATCATCAGAAATCCGACGGCCACTATTCTTTCCCGGCTATCAATCAAGATCGATAAAGATCGGCACCGGATTGTTCAAGAATTAATGGATATGAAGGATTGTCGCTGCACTTCCACCGCCGGTTAGACGTCAAGACGACCAAGTCAACTGGAAGATAATCAGAAGTCCGGTATTCTTTCCCAGATATCAATCAGGAATCGCCACCGGACTGTTCAAAAATTGATGGATAGTCGCCCGGGGATATAAAGCATGAATTAGGCATGCACAAAATGGGTATCTTATGTTCCTCTACGATTCCTTTTTTTGGTGCGTGCGCAATACCTTTCTTCAATAGCAGAAGATTTAAATCCTCTTTATGTTGATGTGTTTGACGGAAGGTAATATTTATAGCTCCGTTTGCTCCGTGCAGTAGTAAAAGTTGTTTCTTTTTGTAAGGTAGAAATTAATGGAAGTAAAGTGAAAAAACTCCATAAGTTATATTAATTTCTTTTAAAATTTAGATCAAATATAATTAATTTTATTAACTTACAAAAATTACATCTATACCTTAAATTATAATACTGTTAATAAAAATAGTTAAATAACTAAATTAACCTCAAAAGAAATCTTTTTACACTGTTTCAGTTCATAGACTAAAACTTAATGAAAAAAAAAATGATACAGCACACAAATAAGCACATGTGTAGATTAATTTTTTTTTTTTTAAATTTATTTATAAAAAATTTTTAAAAATTTTATTTATTTAATCTCAGTTAACCTTATTTTTATATATTTTTACATTTATTTAAAAAAACTAAAAAACCTTTAAAAAAAAAAAAAACTACTCCAATAAGCTTTCACTGTCTTCCAATGGCTTCTACCACCACATTCTCTCTTCCTCTATCTAATCTTCACTCTCTTCGTCCTCACCTCTTCTTCTTTCGAATCCGCTATTATTCTCACCTTCAAGAACTCCATCGACGAGCCCACGAACTCTCTCTCAACCTGGTCCAACTCCACCACCACCCACCACTGTAACTGGACCGGAATCTCCTGCACAACCTCCATCCCTCCCTCCCTCCCTCCATCCCTCCCTCTGCCCGTCTCCTCCCTCGATCTCTGCAGCCTCAAACCTCTCTGGCGAAATTCCTCTTCCATCTGGCAACTCGCCGAATTAACCCGTTTGGGGTTCAATTCCTTACCATTTCTCAGCTTTGACGGTCCTCGATTTCAGCGAAAACTGGATTGAAAAAAAGATCTCGAAAAGTATTGGATTTTTGAATAAACCCTGAGTTCTTAACTTGGCCGGAAACTCGTCGGAAACTCGCTCTCCAGCGAGGTTTCTTTGGTTTTCGACAACTTCACAGAACTTCTTGTTCTTAATTTGTCTCAAAACCCATTTTTGGTCAGTAAGATTCGTTCGTGCCCTTTTGGAGGTGATGTCGGATGAAGTGGCAATCAATTTCAATATGTTTGGTGTGCTCATGAAAGATATCATTATGAGCAATCTGGATGGCGCTTCGATTATCACAATAAAGAGGAGAACTAAGTGTCTGA
>JAOTRH010067167.1:0-18154 GCA_034768845.1 Heliamphora exappendiculata | reverse complement strand
CTTAAATAAATTAATAAGTTAAATTTTATATTATTTATTTTAATATTTTAATATTTCTTATTATTTTTAAAAAATTTAAAATTCACTCATTAATCCGATCTTTCTTAATCCCACACCTCCCTTTTACTAATTATCTCTCATTTGGCGGACTAATAGTCCGGACTAGTCCGCTCGAACTATTAGTCCGGAAGCTTAACAAACGCAGTATTGAACTATACTCCGAACAAATAGTCCGAGCAGACTATTAGTCCGCCAAAATAAACATGACATTTGAGTAATGAATGACAATTATTTAGCAATTAAGTATATAAATTAACAAAGTATGAAATGTCAAGGGTAAAAGTGTCATTTTGTATGTAATTCCAAATCTCCTCAAATCACTGGTTACAATATCCCATCTCTCCCCCTATAACTCATTATTATTTGTTTACCGGATACAAAGTCCATTATCGCCGGCCTTGTTTGGAGTCGCGGACAAAGTCATTGAATTGGATTATTAGTCCCCAGCATACCATAATTTCATGTTTGGATTTCTAAAAATGCATTCGGACTATTTGTTCGGTTGAACTGGTTATTCCACAAATAAGAGATAATCATGTCCGATGGGGAGAGTAAAAATTATTAATCATGGGATTATGATTAAATCAAAATTAACATTTTTACCCTCAACATTGAGCAACCAGAATCCCTACTCCACTCCAGTTTCCATGTGTCGGTCGTGAAACGAAAAAGAAGGTGCTGTCGATTTCATTTTTGATCTATGCCATCAAACGACGATACTCCGACAACACTATTTCGACAACGCTCCAGTTCCGATCAGTACCTAGATAAAATCGACGCTCCGATCCTTGTGCCTTTGATTTCAGTTTCGATTTGTGCCGTTGAACGACAGTGCTACGGCAACGCTATTCTGACGACACTCCGGTTCCGGTCGGTACCTAGATAAAATCGACGCTCCAATCCCTGTGCCGTCGATTTTAGTTCCAATTTTCCATTTTTTCTTGAATGTTGCGATGATCCAGAATTAATGGCACAATTGCGATGATCCATTTTGTCGTCATCAATTTTGATCTTCCATTTTTTAATGGTACACACTACATAAGTTAACCGTTGATAAAAAGATTTAATCAAAAATATGTGTTTTTTATGACATTCTTGTCTAAGGACATTTTTGTCACAATATTATTATCTTTATCTATTCCTTTATCGAAGCAAGCAAAGAATTTGATTTAAGGCATATGATACGTATTTTTTCTTATGAAGTAAACAAACACAACACTATTTAAAAGTAGAAACTATTAATTCGAAGAATTTAATATCCCAGAATAATTAGTCATGGGACTGTCAATCCGAACTAATCCACTTCGAGACTCCAAATATGGCCTAAATGTTCATGAACCAATTTTGCATCAAAAAATGGGACAACATAATGCTTTTAGGATTAATAATCCAATTGGACCGTTTAATTCACCACAACAAACATAGCTTAACACTTTCACAAATTTTAGTATATTTTGAACAGACATCTATATTAATTTTTTGCTCATTATTCACTGCTTGATGGACAATAGTTAATATTTTTTTATTATAAAAAGGGCAAATCGCGACACATAAAGGTAGCGATGTACATGAATAAATTTGATCAATTTGAAAGTTTTAATTCTAATCAAACTATACGCAGTGACTGATTAATTTTGTAATTTGAACTACTCCAAACAAGAAAAGAGAGCTAACCAAACAAATCATAAAAAAAACGTTTGATTGCAATGAGCTATAGTAAAATAAATAAATAAATAAAAACACAAAAACTGCCACAAGCCGGAGCATTTTTTATATAATTTGACAAAGGGCGTTACTACATATCCCGAAATTAATGACCAGATGATTTACGGATCAATAATGCTAGAGATATCAACTTATTTTATTAAATTAATATTTCAAATAAGGTGGCATAATTACATGCAACTGTTGATGTAATGGACTCCATATGAACTCCATTTAAATTTCATAATTGTGATTGTGCTACATCATTTGAAATATTAATTTGATAAAATAAATTAGTATCTTTAGCATAATCGTTTACGGATGGCATATAGAGACCAATAAAGATTGAGATTACTGATGTGACGCAGTTATAGTGAGGTAAGTTGTGAGCTTAAAATTATTTTAATCAGAATTTCAAAATTTAATCGGAATAATTTATTATATTAAACTCATCAACTAGACAATTTTAATAAAAAAAAAAATCAGGTTAATCAAATATTGCTAGCTATATGATGCGAATATATTTGTTTGACAATTTATTCTCAAAATATTATAAATTAATTATTTTTTTTCATAACAAACATATTCAGATCATATAGATAATAATTTTCAATTGACCTAATTTTTTACAAAAATTATTTATTCGATAAGTTCAACCTAATAAATAATTCTAATTAAAATTTAAAATTCTAATTAAAATAAGCTTGGGCTGGCATCGCGGCCTACTCGTACTCTGACTCAGCATGACCCAATCTCGAGTAATAATGGCACTCTTTAGTTAATAAGGTGCTCCAATAAATGGTCAGAATTTACGTGGTACTAATAATTAGTGTCATATTTTAAATTTTATTGAATATATTTATTTTTTATAAAAATAATAATTTTAGAAGTTATTCATTGATATTTATTAAATTCATATTGAACATAAAATTATATTTAAAAAAAATTATTTAATAAGTCCATTTCACGATTAATATAAAAATTATATTTTGAAAATTCTCATTTATATGAATAGAAAATTGTGTAAAGAAGGAAAACGCAAATTCGAATAAATTAGTAACATCCGTACAATTTATAATTATTTAAAATTTTCCTTTAATTGTTTTATTAAAAAATTAGTGTAGGCTTTATTTTCTTTCTACTTTTTTCTTATTTTAATTTTTGAAAATATTGAATAAAAAATATGATTACACTTTATTTATAATTTCTCTTTTTTTAACTTATAGTTTTTTCAATCTTTCCACAAGATTCAATCACATTCTAAGTTAGTATTTTATAGGATATTATATAGATTACGTATGAAATTCTTTTACTGTGATAAAATTTTTCCAAACACTAGAAATTTCTCATGTATAAATTTTCATTTTACTCAAAATTAAAAATACTAAAATTATATATATATATATATAGAGAGAGAGATTTGTTATCCTCCACAACAAGAGCCGATGTATGAAAAAATTCTCATACACTTTACTAAGATAAAATTTATAAATTTTTTTATATTTTTAAAATGTACCAAACTACGTTTTAAAACATTTCTTATTTTTCAAATAATGATAAAAATATTAACATAATCCAAATAAGCTTTTTATTGGCTCCCGACTTTAAATTGGGTTTTTAATGCCTTCTGGCTTAAAATCCAAATAAGCTTTTAGTCTCATTTGTCAATATCAGCTTTTTATTTATTGCCTTTTAGTCTTTTTGTTTATTAACTTAAAATATATTTATATATTTTTGTAAAATATCATAATTTTTATTATACACATTTATGTATCATATAAATTATATATTAAAAATTTACTCATCGAGATATATCAAATAAGATTCATATTGAATACAAACTTATATAAATATAAAATAAAAATTTACTATGATTTTTTTAACTTATTACTTATTATTTTTTGACTTAAAATCATTTTAACTCAACACTTATTATTTTATTATCTTTTGGCTCTGAGGCCAAATTACCAAACAAGACCTATGTACTAGAAAATTATGCAAACATTAGGTTTAATTGAAATTTCTTAATTAAAATGGATTCCAAAAAGTTATGTTTATATTTTTATACATTATAATATTTAGTATAAGTCTTTATTAATAGATGTCAACGAATAAATTGTAAAAATATAATTTTCATTTGCCAAAACTACTCTAAAAAATCCATCAAACTACATGAAGTCACAAATAATTAAGATCAAATCTCTAATAAGCCAATTATTTTGCCAAAATATTGTAAGGATAATTATAGGCATAAACAACAAACTATTTTTATATAAAATATATATAATTTTTGAATTGAATTGATTTTAAATTCCATCCAAATTACTAAATTTATAAATTAATTCAACTATATATTTCTTTTATTATTTTTTATCATTCAAATCAATCCACTTAAGCAAATAAACCTATTTTTTTAAATTGGGATTAGATTGAATTGGTAGGATGGTTCAGTTTATAAAATTTTTTATTCACCCCTACATATAAGCCCTGTTTGTTTGAGAGTTAATTGGAGTGAAATTAGACTATACAAGAATAATCTCACTCAGCTTTTTATTTGGTTTGCCAAATTGATAGGGAGATTGAATTATTTCCTTAACCTTCTTAACTAACATAAGCCTCTCATCTTGGGATTATTACTGTCATACCACTCCAATGGGTTTAGAAGTCTAAAATTCCTTCTATTTCACTTTTTTGTAGTTTTATATTAATGTCATTAAAATTATGTTCAATTAATAACGTATTATTTATTTTTAAAATATTTTACTATTAACTAAATACTTTTTATCAGTACAAAAAATACTATATTAATAATTTAGTTAATACTAATTTAAATAGTAATAATTCAAGTATACTAGTAACCCCATAAAAATAGTCTTTTAACCAAATAACGCCTACGTTCATCTAAGCCTCTGTTTGGCTTAACTTTTTTTAAAGAATTCTTGCTTAAAAAGTTTTTTACTTAAAATTTTTTAAAAAAATTCACTTGTTTGGCCTTCCACTGTGATTAATTGATTTGTCTCATATATTTTCACATATACTTTTTACAACAAAAAAAAATCAAAAAACTTATAAAAAAATTAAACCAAACACACACTAAGTTAACATATCTTACCACGTTGCATTGACCACCGTCCTTTTGACTTTTAACACAGGCCATAGGCCACAACACTCACATGCTTTGCTGACACACTCTCCACCCCCTCACGTGCAATTAATCTCACACAAAGCTGCATAAATAAATAATAACACAAAATAATTAATGAATTATAAATAGATTTATTTTGGTAATAATTACTATTTAGTGTAGTTATAAAATTACTAGACTCATTATAAGTTTTTTTTTAAAATTAAGTTTTATTTTAAAATTTTAAGTTGCGCCTTCATATTTTTTGTCTTAAAAAAAATACAACTAAGGAGTAGATTGATGCCGACAAATTAAGTCTTTCAAAAAATTAAGTAGTATTTTATGAAGTTTTTTTTTTCATTTTTTTGTCATCACTCACTTTTGAAGAATTTTTGTAGATCTGGATGTTTACTAGATCAATACAAGTAGATTAATGCCGATAACGACAAACATGATATTAGATGACTTTTCTAGTCTTTTAGTAATTTTATCCGTGAGAGTTGGATAGAAATCACATTGTCATTTTTTATTTGATTATGGAAGAAAGGCAACGTGTTCATGGTGAATTTTTTTTCTTTTGGCTTTGGTTTTTAAGTCTTTTTGGTGTGCTATTAATGATATCTTTGCCCGTAGGGATTTTTGGTGCTCCCTGTGTGGAGGTTTATATTCTTCCGTGGGTGGAGATTTGATTTTTTTTGTATGATATTTTTTTCTATCCTCTTGAGAAATATTTTTTTTGCATATGATGTATCTCTTAGGTTGATTTTATGTCAAATTTGTAATAGTTAAATTTGATTTAAAAAAATATTATCTGAGTTTTTAAATTTGAAAAGAAAAAAAAAACCATGTTAGTGTGCAACAAAGTATTTTTTTGTTTGCTTGTAAACAACGTTTTACCTTATTTCAAGGCACAATTAATAAAGATAATTTTAATTTATTGAAACTAATTATAATAAATTTTTTATTAAAAAAGATCAAAAAAATAAAAACTTAAACATATTACAAATTAAACTTAAAAGTCAATTGAAAAGATACATTAAAATTAGCATGGCATTTGAAGAGAGCATAATTATTTATTCTTCACACTATATATGCTAGATTTTTAATTAAATTTTTATTTTTTTATTTTTTTTAAAAGAAAATTAAAAAGTTATGATTTTTAATTAAAATTTGAAAATTTGAAAATAAGAAATAAATAAATCAGTAAATTATATTTTATATTATTTATTTCTTGCCTTTATTAAAATTATACTATTTTCTAATTAATTTCTTTTATTTTTTCAACACTGTCTTATATGGCCCACTCAATTCTGTCCCGTGTCATTTCTGAAAAACATGGTAAAATCCGAATAGATAGTCTCGCAATAAATTACCGCAGTAATACCTTATCCACTTTTGGCTCTCGGGATTGGTTCCAAGAACCTCGGGGCGGCTTCCTTTACTCATTCCGACTAATAGATGACTGACACGTGTTTATTTAGATGACATTTTAACGGCTTGTCCGCGAAGAAAAATTATTCAGTGCTATTAAAATCATATGTGATAAATTTATATATTTAATATAATAATAATAAATTTTATAATAAAAATATTATTATTTATTTTTATTAAATGTTTAACAGATAAATAATAACTAAAATTATATAAATTATAATTATTTATTTTTTACAAATATTATGTAACGTCGTTGGGTGTACAGTAAAAAGTGAAATGACACGGTCAAAAAATTGTCAAGCAATAGGTGGGGATGATCTTGGCCGTAGATTTTCACCGACACGAGCAGTAACCGTTGTGCTCGTCACCGGGGACTAGACAATTAGCCCTGTTTGGGTTAAATTTTTTAAATTTTTCTTATTTTTGTTATTTTTTTGAATTTTTTTTGTTTAAAATTATTTATTTTTTTAAACTTCCAGATGAGATGCACTGAAAAAATAAATAATTCTGATTAAAATATGAAAAAATTCATTAAAAAAATAAATAATATAAAATTTGATTAATTGATGATTTTGGATTTTTTTTGAATTTTCTTAATATTTTGAACAAGAATTTTTTATTTTTTCAGCTCATTCCAATAAACGAAGTCAAAAAGGGAAATAATTGACTAATCAAATTTTTTTTTACTAAAATTAATAATAAACTAAATAAAAAAACAAACAAATAATTATTCTAAATGGGTTTGAATAAAAAAATAGAGCAATTGTCTGGGTTGCAAAATTAAAGGAAGCCCATGTTTGGGATAAATTATTTAGTAGAGTTTTGTTTTCTTGGTTCAAATAGCTAAAATATTATTAATTTTTATTTTAAAACTATAATGTTTGTGATAGTTGCAGAGTTTTATTTTTGTTTTTGAGGGGTGTTAATTTTGTAATAGGTAAATTACACTTAGAGTCTCTGTATTCTTATTATATATCACTATTTATTTTTTTATTTTTAAAAATTATATTATATAATTTTACTTTACAAAAATAAATAACAACTTAGTCGTTTTATTAGTCAACTGGTAATTGACTTAACAAAAATACGTAACACCAATAGAAAAATAAATAAAAATATCAACTTTACCCCCTGTGCCAAACACATTTGCTTACTCTCATCTTCCCTCACACCGTAAACTCCTCTCCCTTCCACTGAAGAGAGATTCAGTCACCAAATTGAAAAAAAAACCCAAATAGAACCCACTATCCATCACGCATTTATATATATATTTTGATCGTTTCCAGCAAAGCTTATACCAGAAATCGGCAATGGTGAAGCCGTTGGTAAATCTACCGATCGGTCCTGTCGGGAAATCCACGCTGTAAAATGTGAAGTTTACTTTCACAGGCGTGTTGAGGAAGATGTTGTTGCCAGGGTCCATTACCGAGTCTCCCCACCGCCTTCTTCTCCACTAAGTGCCCTAACACCCATCGCCCCCTTTTCCCCTCTTCTCCTTCTCTGTCTCTCTGTCACTTTATCCCCCCCATCTCTTTGTCACTTTGAAGAATTCAAATTGTTAAGGACCTGAGACAAGGCCACGATCGTAAATCTTGCAACGAATTTGAAACAATTCGACAGAGAGATGCTGTTGAGGGAAAGTACAGAGCCGAACAAGGTGGAGATTTTTTGAAACGGTCCCGTTAGAACCGGAGAGAGAGAGAGAGAGAGAGAGAGAGAGAAGCATCTACTCCTGCGACATGTAGGGGTGTGATGAGTGGATTTAAAATCACTCCAATGCAATTTGAGAAATTGAGCTCATAATGAAGCTCAGATCAGCAAAAAGGAGAGGGAGAGATTTGGGTGTGTCTCGGATTCTAACCCTAATTCATCTTCTCCGGCGACATTTTCGCAATACAAACCCAGTCTCCAACCGCCCACTAACAGAAAACAAAACTGCAAACGACCGCCACCTAGAATGCCGTAATCGATCAATCACAACGTATATACTACGTCTAATTTAACGGGTAATGTTAATAAACTTGGTTCTTCGCCATTAATGGAGGGGCAACCACCACACAAACCAGCACCACACCACCGCATAACCACCTCTCACCACCCCCCTTCGCAAACCTTTTCCGCTACCACCATTCCAAACCCTCACCACCACCACGCCGCACCAGCGCACAAACACCCTTCACCCCAAACCCTTACCACCACCGCGCCACACACTCTCTGTCTTTCTGTTCTCTCTCTGGTTATTCTAATCAATTTGGTTCAAAATTGATTCTCAAATTGTTGGAACCAGTGATGGTGAGGGTTTGTGAAGGTGAGTGATGGTGACGACTGTTTTGGAGTGGCCGGTGATAATTTTGGATTACCGGTGAGACAGTGGGATTAGGGTTGGAAAAGAGGGGTGCTGGGTGCCGAGGGATTGTAGAGAGGGTATTTTGGTTATTTTATTTTCAACGTTAACGGTCTCACTTAGTTAAGGGTGTAGTTAAATTTTTAAGAATAATAGAATAGACAATGATATATGATAGAAATATATGAAATTTAAGTATAATTTATTTTTTTTAATTAAAAGTATTATATTTATTTTATTAAAAAAAAGATTAAAGTGTTTGGGATGTATGTAAAAAAAATTTCATGAAAAAAAATAAACAAAATTAGTAGATTTTTTAGATATACAATTACTGTACCTTAAACATCTATTTTTGTAAGTCAACTTTTTAAATATGCTAAATAGAGGCTAAAAAAAATGATAACCACTATTTAATGGACAACAAATAATAAGTAAGAAATGTATAGCTTATTTGTGCAAATTATATTAATATTTGTATAAAAGTGGTATATTTTACCTTCAAAGATATATTAATATTAATGCTCTGTTTATTTTGACAAAAATTATTTTTTTGCATTTTTGGTGTTTAATATGACAAAAATTAAAATTTAACAAAAAATTATTTTTTTAGTCAATGAAAAATAAATTTTATTTTTTTTATATTAAAAAATATTTTTCATTCTTGTCGTACTACCACTGCCGCCACTTACCACCACAACCCCATCACGACCACCACGACCACCACCACCATCACTACTGTCAATGCTATCATCACCACAGATACTTGCAACTACAACCATCGCTACTATTATTGTCGTCACCACATCACCACTGTTGCCACCACAATTTCATTTATCATTGTTGTTGCCGCTACAATTGGCATTGTCAACGTCACCACCACTACTGTTATCACAACTGCCATTCCACCATTGTCGTAGCCACCACCACTATCCTATCGTCATCGTCGTCACCGTCCCCTACCACCGTCTACCACCACTATTTGTTATAATTACTTATGTTATTACAACCACTACCTACCGTCGCTACAACCACCACCAATTGTCGTTGTTGCCGCCGTTATTTTCACCACTACTACAATTAACGTTGTCGTCACTTTCATTACCACCACAACTACTAACATTACCACAACCAGTAACACCATCATTTTCGAAATTACAACTAAACACAAAAAAATATTTTTCACAAAATATATTGTTAAAAAATATTTTCTGTCAAAACAAACGGGGCATAAAATTATTTTCTTCTTATTAATTTATTAATTACCAACTAATATTAGACACTGATTAACCAGACCCATAAAATAAACGAAAAATTAGTGAGCAGTCTAATTTATACGCCGTTTACTGTTTTTCTTCAAGCATAAATTTTTTAATAAGTAAGATCCATACTCATAAAAGTTTTAACGCGCAAGATCCTTTTGGAACAAAAATACTATATAACAGATAAATTTATTTGTACCTTTTCAAAACATGTATAAAAAATACATATAAATTTATTTATTTTTTTATTGAAAGCACATATAAAGAATACAGATAAATTTATATATCTTATTGAAAGCACGTATAAAGAACACAGATAAATTTATCTGTGCCTTTTCAAAACATGTATAAAGAATACAGATAAATTTATCTGTGAATTTTCAAAACATGTATAAAGAATACAGATAAATTTATCTATTTTTTATTGAAAGCACATATAAAAAATACATATAAATTTATATGTCTTATTGAAAGTACGTATAAAGAACACAGATAAATTTATCTGTGTCTTTTCAAAACATGTATAAAGAACACAAATAAATTTATCTGTTTGTATTATCTGTGTTGATATGCAAACAGATAAAATTTTTTGTTAGGAATGAATAAACAGACAAATAAATTTATCTATTTATATTATTTGTATTGATATACAAACAGATAAATTAATCATAAATATGCAAACAGATGAATATCAAACAAAATTTTTTATTTATTTGTTATGTAAAATATATAAATTTATCTATTTATAAGATATTTTTGAAAAAAAAAATTACACATTAAAATTTATTTTTTAAAACATTTAAAATAAATTATGTAAAACAAGTGGTGAAAGTCAGAGGATGGACAGAGGAAAAGATTTTTAAAAGCAAGCGCGAGTCCCGAGGGAAATTCAACTAAAACCAGAGGAATCGGGCTGTAAAAGCTTGGACGCTAATGCACCATACAGCAGCGACAAACCTGCTGGCTAGATTGCTTCCTATCATCTTCCTCCATGGGCAGTAATACATATATTATATTCTTATTCTTATTATTAAAAGTAAATTATTTCTGATTAATCATAATTATATGTTACAAAATTATAACTAAAAATAAAATTAATTAGAACTTCAAGCTGACATTTACAAATACATGCTTGTTGTAACCGTAAATTTATAATAACAATTAGGAGAAATTACACTGATCTCCTATGAGACTTACCAAAATATTAATTACTTTTTTTGTGATTTCTGAAATATCACTAATTTCTCATCTGATTTAGTTTTTGTAACAAATTAGTCCAACCGTCAAGATTTTCGTTAACTTTAACGAAAAAATTATTTAAAAATTAAAAAAATAATAAATTAGTTTCTAATTATTTTTGGTGCTTGAAACATTTTATTATTATAATTAGAAAATATTTTTTTATTTTATTATTAAAAAACAGTGTTACTATTTTTTAGAAAAAATAAAAATATTTTCTAATTGTAATAATAAAATATTTCAAACACAAAAAATAATTAGAAAATAATTATTTATTATTATTATTATTATTTCTAAAAAATGGTAACACTGTTTTTTAATAAAAAATTAAAAAAATAAAAAATAATTTTTAATTATAAAAATACAATGTTTTAAACACAAAAAATAATTAGAAAATAATTTTTTTTTATTTTTAATTTTCAAATAATTTTTCTATTAAAATTAACGAAAATATTGACGGTTTAACTAATTTGATGCAAAAACTAAACTAGATAAAAAGTTAATAATATTTCAAAAATCACAAAAAAGGTAATTGATACTTTGGTAAATCTCATCAGAGATCAATTTAATTTATCTTAAGAATTACTATACTAAAACTAAAAAACTATGAACACATCTGCTGAGTTTACATCTTTGACCCTTGGGCTTTTAATGTTTAACCTTGTCTATTTGCCTATATGCACACATGCCACAGTGATCACAATTAATTTTAGATTTTGGCTAAAAGATTTTAACCTTTTTTTAAGTCTAAAGAAAATAAAAAATTTGATCAAAAGATGAAAAATAATTTCATTAAAGAACAAACAAACAACATAAAACTTGGATTATTATGTTATTTGAGCTTATTTTTGTGTTTTCTATTTTTTTTAATTTTTTTACTTTTTATTTTATTTTTTACGATTGGTCTCGATGAGAGAAATTGATAAATTACAATAGTTTGACCAAATAATAAAAAAATTTACTAAAAATTAAAATAAATAAAATAAAATAATTGAATAAGCTATTATCCAAACGGGAGTGTTGTAAGATTTAGTGGGGCTATTTTAGATTCGATTATAATTCAAACAGTTTACATTATAGAACCAGCAAAGAACTATTTGTGTAAAAAATTAGATTGAATGGATATTAGTGGCCACGTTATCCGAAATATATTTGTCTTAATTAAAATATACTCTCAAAAACTTTATTGCTGTCTAATTTTTATGACGAATATATTTTGATCATGTAGCTTTTGAATATCAATCAACTTGATTTTTTTCAACACATGATCTCCTTGATGAGCTTTATAGTACAAATAAGTGGCTCTTAAATGGGCCCACTTGAGCTCACATCACCGACCACACTTGATTTAATTTTTGACAATTTAAAAAAAAATCAAGAATATAACAAAGATGTGAGACAAGGTGAGGGGTGGAAGAACTTTTCCCCTAAAATGGGTATATTGAATTTCATAATGAGCTTATGTTATTTTTTTAGATAGTTGATGACCATGGTGTCTCAAACAAAGGTCTCATGAGTAGTTTTCCCATTTTGTCTCAAAAGGGCATAAAAGGTAAAGTGCACACAAACTTAACAACCATATAAGGACACCAATGTAACTACCCCCACCCCCCTTTTGGTTGTTATTATTGCATGGTTATAGAATTAGGGATGACTCCCCTCTATATCTTTCTTTTATATATATATTATATTTTATGAATTTAGAGTGAGTTTATAACGATGATTCAAACTGCTCATCAATGGGCCTCAAGAGAATATTATTTTTGAAAAAAAATGCAAAAATTGCATTTTACTTTATAAAATAGACAATTTTTATTTAGAACTTATTATTTAATTTTAAATAGTCACTTTTATAAAGGAAAATGTGATTTTTATTCATATATCTATCAACGTTCAAATAGGCTAAAGTTTTGCATGAATAGTTTTTTTTATATGGCCAATGAGATAAACGATTTAAATTATCGTTGTGGCCACTCTAAGGCTCTAATCGGCTAACATGTTTTTTTTGACATTTTTAGCTAAAACTTAAAAAGCCTAACATATGTTGTTTGTCAAAAAAGAAGAAAAAGTCAAATTAAAATAATAGCTCCTAAGATATTATATTCAAACTCTTATTTTATTCTAAAAGACAATAATATTCCTGATTGATTACTTAGTTACTAGAATTGCTAGCAATATAAATTGTTATAATTATTTACATAAAATGACAATACTACGTAATTTGAACAAAAAAAAATTTAAAAGTTAACTTTTTACTCAATCAACTAATTTCAAAAAATAACTTAAATGGTAATTTATTAAACAACCTATAAGCTTATTTTAGATTTTTAACTAAAAATATAAAAATATATTAAAAAATAAATTTTAAACTAGTTGCTAATAAGACCCCAAATCTACAAAAACAAATTCTTGAAAAATATAGAGAGTAGAGAAAAGAGAATATGAAAATAAAAAATTATTAGATGTTCTCATAGTACTACGTGGGCGATGACACGTGATGCTCTCAATAAATAAAAATATAGATGTACAATAAATATGTCATTATTATCTTCTATCTACCTAACAAAATTGAGTTCATATTATTTTATCAAAAAATATTGAATAATTAACTTTACAAAAATACACACTTCTTAAACTTTGTTGTTGTTGTTGTTCTAATCCCCTTTTTTTCCTCGTCAAAATCCTCCATTTTAGCTGTCCGCCCGCCCCCTTCAAACGCAAAAAGTAACCCACTAGCTTACACTTTTTTCTCTCCACCTCTCTCTCTCTCTCTCATCCAAAAACACCACAAGCCCATTTTCTCACCACACTCGCCCTTTCTCTCTCTAAAATCACTCAAAGACTCCCTTTCTTCTTCCTCCATTTTCTATTCTCCCAAACACTCAAAACTAACTCCAATGGAAACTCCGGAATTCTTCCATGGAACCTACTTCAACAACACCCAGTTAACGCCCGAAAGCAGAATCTCCGAACCCAAGTCAGCCGGAGGCGACCATTTCGTCGTCGAAGACCTCCTCGAGTTCCCCAACGACGACGCCGGCGTCGAGAAGGGCAAGTTTGCCGACGCCATCGCCGGAGCGTCCACTGAATCCTCCGCCGTCACCGTCGTCGAGAGCTGTAACTCGTCGTTCTCCGGGAGCGAACCTCAACTTCCCGGCGATGTGGGTTGCCGGAGCTTCGCTGACTGTCAATTCTCTAGCGACCTCTGCGTTCCGGTAGTTATATACTTTTTATATATGTTCACGCTAGAAAAATTAAAAAATAAACAAAAAGCTGAATTGGAACTTGAAAGAGTTCTTTGGTTTATTTATGAGCTTGTTTAAACTAAATTTCATTTTTTTTTTGTTTTCAGTTTTACTTTTTTAAACATTTTTTTTCATCTTTTTGACTATTTTTTTTTTATTTTTTGAATTATTCTGATGAGAAGAATAAAAAAATAAGAAAAAATGAACAAAAAATAAAAAAAAAGTTCATTAAAAATAAAAAAAACATAAAATTTAACTTATTTATTTACTTATTTGTTTGAATTTTTTATAATTTTAAAAAACATTATTACTTTTTAAACTTATTTAGATGTGAAAAGTGAACAAATATAATAATTTAATTAAATTATTAAAAAAATTACTAAAAATAAAAATAAATAAATAAAGAATTATCTCAAAGAAGAATAATGCATGTACTATTTGATTTTCCTTTTCAATTTTGGCGTTTTTTTGAATGGAACATGATGAAGCAATCACCTTTGAAAGGTGGGTCCTTTCCAAAATGCAAAACCAAGGAATTTATACAATTCCCAACCCACCGCCACCGCCACCGCCACCGCCACCGCCAACACACACAAACACACGTAAGGTTTTAAATTGTTGTAAAAATAATGTTATAATAATTATATTTTAATTGTTATATTTAAATGGTATCTCGTGTGTAATATTTATATTATTTTATAAATTTATTATTTATTTTTAAGTACGTAAAATTTCTCATAACACTTGATAACACTTGATATTCAAATATAATCACCAAAATATAATATCCTAACACTATTGTTATTGTGTTGCTACATGTACTAATATCAATATGTATTAACTCATTCATTAATAAATATCGTTATAATAATATTATAATAATTATATTTTGATAATGATATTTGAGTAATATACGTGATATTGCACCTCATTAATAAGACTTAAAAATAAATAATAACTCTATAAGATAACATAAAAATTATATATCAAATGACACATCACATAATATTCAAATATTATTTTTAAATATGGTCGTTATACAAAATTGTTATATTGATATACGTAATGTATCATTATTAATAACACAGTTATGTATTAATTAGTCGCTCATTAAACATAAATAATTTAAAATTTAATAAATATTTAAAACACGTGTATAGCTGATATAAAATGTGTTTATATAATGCTAAAATAGTTTTTTTTTTATTTTTTTAATTGACAGTATGATAATTTTGCTGAGGCAGCTGAGCTCGAGTGGCTATCGAATTTTGTCGAAGAATCATTCTCGAGCGAGGACCTTCAGAAGCTGCAGCTAATATCAGGCATGGCGGCTCGAGCCGACGAAGCTTCCGAAACACCCGAATTCCACCCGGAAACAGCCCGAAACAGCCCGGTATTTCGCCCGGAGGTGGTGGTGCCGGGCAAGGCCCGCAGCAAACGCTCACGCGCCGCCCCATGCAACTGGACCTCCCGTCTCTTGGCCCTCTCTCCGACGCCCACGGCGAAAGCGGCGCTGAAGAAGAAGGAAGGCGGCGATAATAAGACCGCCGTGCACGGCGGCGGCGACGGGAGGAGGTGCCTGCATTGCGCCACCGACAAGACGCCGCAGTGGAGGACCGGGCCGATGGGCCCGAAAACGCTTTGCAACGCGTGTGGTGTCCGGTACAAGTCGGGGCGGCTCGTGCCCGAGTACCGGCCGGCGGCGAGCCCGACGTTCGTGCTCACGAAGCACTCCAATTCGCACAGGAAAGTGATGGAGCTTCGGAGGCAGAAGGAGCTCCAACGGGTCCAGAACCAGCCGCCGCAATTTCTTGACCCGTACATGGCCTTCGACTTACCCGACGGGGACGATTACTTGATCCACCAGCATATCGGGCCGGATTTTCGGCAGCTGATCTAGCACGTGCCGGACTAGTCTAGTCGGGTGTGGATTCCGGGCTTAGTGGGTAATTTATCGGGTCGGATTTCCACAGCTGATATAGTACGTGCAGGACTAGGGTAGCCTGGGTGAGGGTTCGAGGTTTAGTGGAAAAAATTATTCATTAGAGAATTTCTTAATTTTCTACTTTCCTAGGCTAATTTTTCATAACTTGTTTTCAAAAAAGGAAGAAGTAAAGTTTTTTTTTTCTTTCTTTCTATTTTTAGAAGGGGGGATTGTCACTAATGTCCTTTTGAGTTTCTTTTGCTAGAATTTGGCAAATTCTTGACTCAATTTATCTTAATTTAGATAAATATTTCCCCTTATTGGGTTCGATCATTTAATTTTCTTTTTAATTTGCATGATAATTGAAATTACATAGAAATGGTTAATTACAAATTAATATGATTCATGATACTTGATGTCGATTTTTTTTTATAAACTTTTATATAGGGTTTTTGGTGCGTCATCTTAATTATGATGTAATTATTCAAAAAATTTCGAGTAATCTTTCGCTAAAATTCACATATCTTCGCATCTAAATCTTCTTCATATATAACAATTAGAGGTTCGTCTACTTTAATCTTAAAAAGGTCACTAAACAAATTTTATGAATACATAATTTTATTTTTTTTAAAGATAATGTTTGTATACAGAAAAGTGAAAGAGGACACGTACCCCATCTGGACGTGCATTAGCTCTGCCATTGTTGATATGTCTATCTTGACGATTCATATCATTAAACTTATCGGGAGAGTTAACCATACAAAAAATAAACTGATTAAAATGGACAACTACTAAATTACATAAATTCTACAAAAATTCTAAAATCTACTTTCAAAATTATATTTGTCAATAAATTTCTTATGATAATGTAATTATTTATTTTTGATCAATTTACTTTTTATATGTTCAATATTTTAGGTAAAATCGATAATATGGACAGTTTAAGTTACTAAAATAGTTTATTGAAACGTTATAAAATAAAAATTGAGATAACTTCATTTATTTTAGAATTAGAGTGGACCAACATCCTTCCACATTTTGGGAAAATCACTAATAAAAAAATAATAAATTCTATTAAATACATTAATAGTTATAAAGTTAGTTTATATTTGGACTAAAAAATCTAGTAATTTTTTTGTAACTTTTATTTGTCTTTTTAAAACATTTTTTATATTTTAGTTTAAATATTTTGTTTTTTTGATTTCCTTTGATGAGATAAATCTAAAGTATTCCTACTTATGATAAATTTGAAAAACGTTCACTTAAAATAAAAATATTTAAAAAAAAGTTAAAAAACTTACTAAGCTAGTTTTTTTTTTATCTAATATGAATTTTTTTTAATTTTAATTAAAAAATTTTACTTTTATATTTTCTTATTATGACATGAATTCATCAAAAACAAAAATAAAAATATATAAAAAAAAATTAAACCAGACACACACTTAATATATAACCTGATCTTGCTCAAGAAATATTAAATAATTACTTCTCTATATGGTGGCTCCCACACAATCTACCACGTTACCTTTCCAATGAATTAGAATTTTTTTCACGAAGTAATTTTTTTTGGGGGTCATGTTAGCCGTTTGATGAGCAATGATTAATAAAATAATAATTTAAAAAATTTAATATTAATATTTTTTTAAATATAGAATTTATTATTTTTATAAATATTAATATATTTTATATAAATATTTATACAATATATATTTATTATTCATCATTTAATAAACGTTGGCTAACATTTTCTATTATTTTTTTATGAAAAAATGGATAATCTAGCATGGGTTTCACGGAAACTTTGTTCGTCTGTGAGTCCCG
>JAOTRH010067156.1:0-18155 GCA_034768845.1 Heliamphora exappendiculata | reverse complement strand
CAGGAAGGTCGGGGAGAAGCGCGCGGCCAGCATTGTGGTTTCTGAGGAACCGATTCCCGGCCTGGCGATGTCGGAGGCGGAAGTGATCCGCGAGGTCTTTCGGATGGCCACGGTGGAACGGAAGTCCTGCATTGAGATAGCCACGCGCCTGAACGACTTGCGGATTCCCTGCGCATACACTCGTGACGACAGACTTATCCTGCGTGGAAAGCGAAAACTGAAGACATCCGGGGTGTGGCGGGCTGGTCGGATCCGCGGCTTGATCACTAATTCCACCTACAAGGGCATCCATGAGTTCGGAAAGCGCACCAAAACAGACAGGCCGACCATTTCCCGCCCAGTTCCGGCGATAGTCAACGAGGAAGTGTGGCGGAAGGCACAAGCGAACCTCAAGGCGCACTTCCTATTCAGTGCCCGCAGTGCCAGGCACAAATACCTGCTTCGAGGGCTCATCAAGTGTGGGCTGTGTGGACTGACGTACGTCGGGCTCGCCAACGTTCGCCCCAACGGCAGACGCGAATTCTACTACAGGTGTAACGGGGCACACTCCCCGCAGGTCTATCACACGCCGGAACAGCGCTGCCGTTCAAAGTCCATCCGCGGTGACTATTTGGAGGAACAAGTCTGGGCGGACGTGGAGGCCTTTCTGCGCAACCCTGAGGCAGTCCTGGAGCAGTTGCACGCCCAGCTGGAGGCGGACGCCAGCAGCTCCGACCAGACCCGCAAACATGTGACTCGCCTGGAAGGTCTACTTTGCCAGAAGGCAGCCGAGCGCAATCGCGTGGTGAGCCTCTTTCGGCGTGGACGGCTGAACGAAACCGATCTGGACAACCAGATGGATGAGATCGGGAGGGAGGAGGTCGCGCTGGAGGCTCAACTGGCCGATCTGCGCAGCCGGATCACTGGGGCTGATTCCGTTGGCACGACAGTGAGTTCGGCACAGACGCTGCTAGCCAAACTTCGGAAGCGCCTCGACGAACCCATCTCGTGGGAACTGAAGCGGCAACTGATCGAGGTCCTGATCAACGGCGTGCGTGTCGACACCGTCGAGGAATGTGGCGTCAAGCAGAATAGGATCACCGTCACATACCGATTCAGTCAACCGGACCAAGCGATGCCTGTGGTATTGCCCCAGCTGTATAGTTCACGTTCAGCCGTCCGGATCCCTACAGTCCCGCAGACTATCGGGGATCATATCCGCAAAGCCAGGCTGTCCAGGAAACTGATGCAGAAGGACGTCGCAGCCGAGATCGGTGCCTGCGAGGCCAGTGTCTTCAACTGGGAGGCGAACACGGGCACACCTGAATGCACCTTCATGCCGGCCATCATCGGGTTCCTGGGATACAACCCGCTACCTGAGGCTGCGAGCCTCGGCGAGAGTCTCGTTCGGCGGCGAACAGAACTGGGGTGCTCGCAGAAGGTAGCGGCAATGCGATTGCAGGTTGATCCGGGCACGTTGGCACGGTGGGAACGAGGAGAGAGGGAGCCGACAGGTGCCTTCAGGCATAGAGTGGATGACTTTTTGATTGGCGCGACAACAAGCACCTCTCGGCTTGTATCGCTTGATCATACCAAACAGTCTGAGACCGCCCGTACATAATGGGATACCAGTTAATGGCGTTCAACACCTTGTGGTTCTCTCCGAAGTTGACCCGCAGCAAGAGCATTAGCAGCAAGAGATGAGAAGAGTCCAATTATCTCTAGATCTTCGGTAGTGAATTCCCTACGTGATACTGCGTTGTCGACTGCGAGATACCCGAAGAGGTCCCCCACTGCTAGCGGAGAAACAATCCAAGGCAAATCTGCAGGCTTGTATAACATAGCCGCAGATGGGTCTGGGCCCGTCAGGTGAGGGCTACGAATAGAAGGGCGCATGTTGCCGGATCGCCAGTTGTCATACGTCAGTTTGGCGTAGTGGCTTTCTTTCAGTGCAATCGTTCGACCGGAAAGAACGCCAGCTTGCTCTCGACCGACGGAGTCAAGGCAAACGAATGCCTGGTCATTTGAGTCGTAGGAGAATACCCTTGCGCGATCGAAGCCCAGTTTCAGTAGCGTAGCGAGAATCAACCGGATGACATCACTTCGATCGGCATTGGCTTGGACAAGCGACAGAACCTGGTTGACATCCTTCACCATCTCGCCCATCTTCTCGCCGACTTCGGAGATCGCTGTAGTAGTGACAGCTAGATGAGTGTGCTGCTGGACGAGAAGCAGATCACTCGCCTCAGCGTCCCTGCTCTCAATACCCCACAACACCAGCACGCCGACGACGGTACTCCCAAAGAGCAAGGGAGCTCCGACCAGAGGACCACGGATATCAAAGATGTCGAGTCCTCTTGGATCCACACGAGGATCTTTCTTCGGCTCGGAGATGAAGATAGCGTCCTTTCGGCGAAAGACCTCCGCAGCAAGCGAAGTGCCTTCAAAATCGTGGGAGAAAAGAACGACGCGGTGAGGAATACTCGCAGCACATCGGAGTTTCCCGAGTTGAAAGTCGGCTACATAGACTATTCCTCCATCCAACCCAGTACCACGCCGCACGCTATCTAGCACAGATATGAGAGCTGCATCGCCATTCTCTGGATAGATTGGTTTTTGGTGTGGTGTGGGAGTGCGCTCAACAAGCCGAGCATATATGGTATCTCGGCTCTCCACGAGTTCTGCTGCGGGTACGACGTGGTGAGCAAGATAGTGGAGAACATCGACATCTCTTGCATCAAAAAAATCCGGATTGTTCGATTCCACATTGAGAACACCCAGTACCCTCCGATCTAGCGTCAGCGGCACAAGGAGCTCACTCCGCGTAGCCGCCCAGCAACACTCGTATTCAGGAAAATCTTCGACACGGTCTACTCGCAGGTGCAAACCCATCTCAAGCACTTTGAAGGACAGGCTACGGCGCGGAAGCGCATCGCCAATCTTCTTCTGTGATGGACCGCAGTGAGCAAGTACTCTCAGATCCCGACCGAAGGCCCATGCCACATCGCCTCGGTCCGCTCCAAGCAGAGTTACGGCCTGTTTCACCATGTGAGCGCAGTATTCCTGCAGGCTAGAGGTCGCCATGACCGCTTTAAGAAGGAAGGTCGACGCGCCGACCACAGCCATATTTTCCAGAGTCGTCACTATTTGAATGCACAAGGATTCAAGAATGGCTTGATCTACAGGATCGAAAAACATCACATCACTTGGACGGCCATCAGCTCCTTTGCGGTTCTCGACCTTAACCCATCCGACGATTCTACGTTTGCGATCGATGAGTGGGCGCATTAGAAGAGAATGGCAGACCCCCGAGAAGAGGTGATCAGGCGGTTTGTCACTGCGATACGGGTGATTGCGCAGCTCCGGACCAAACAAGGATACCCCAGGCTGCCAAGCACACTGCCCATCGAAAGCTGTTTGTAGGCCTTGATAGCCACCAGATCGAATGACCCAACCCGTTAATCCACCATGGAGATCATCGTGCAATCTAAACGAGCGGGGCTTCTTGCTGTGCGGCTTGTCACCCCAAGCAGCCACCAGATCAATGGAACTGCGTGGGTCACTGAAGAGCCCATCCTCCGGCCGTCGCGGAGGCAGGATTGGATTGTGCGATGCGTCGGCAGTAGGCGGAAAGAGTAGGATCGCGGCGCATTCACAATTCAATACCTTGTAGAGTGCCTGAGCGACTAGGTCGAGAACTTGGTCTCGGTCTCCGAGTAGACTACCCGTGTTCAAGGCGTTGGTGGCATCAAGGAGGTTCGTCAAGTGTCGGCCACGTAGAAGTTGAGGTGTTTGTGCCATCTCGAAGGCCTTCTCGGGCGTCAGCCCATCGGCATAGCAGTTAAGGAGGATTGAGATCTTCTCAATTTCTGACTGTGGGTAGATGCGTCGATCCAGAGTCTTGCGGTTCTCGCGCACCCGTAGCGGCTTGATCCAACCACGCCTTTCCCAAAAATAGAGCAGATCACGGGTTAGCCGGAAGCTGGCGTTTGCGAAGTGACGGAGCAGTTCGTTCGTAGTCATGGAGTGGAGAGTGGGCAGTACACAGGATCACTGAATAAAGTCATTGACAAGCAAGACAGACTGCCATATGATCTAAATCAGCTTACAGAGTCAGTCTACAGACCTAGTTTTTAAAACCACTTTATAAACTCAGTCTCGGAACGTCAATGGCATAGTCAAACCCACATTACCGCTGCCATTGCCGCGTGTAAAGTGGAATCGCTTCCAAACCTGGACGGGCATGCAGCCTTTCCCTGTTGCTCGCCTCTGATGGAGGCGGCCTGCTGGTTGGCAGGCGGAAAGGTGGTCGAATGGCGCACTCGAAAGTTGACGGGATGAGGCGGTGGTCAGATTTTCGTCTTTTATTCGGCTAGGACGGGGGCCATTTTCGACCCGGTTCGGGATCCGGGTCGGCATTTTCTCCTCCTACTGGCGCAACTGCCGCATCTCGTACTCAGCTGCCTCGTCGCCGTTGGAGGAGGGTAGTGCACCCCTCCTAGAGGCCTGGTGTGGGCCGTTCGCAGCAGCATAGACTCTCGGTGGCGAACTGACAGCCGCACCCGTCGTCTCTTCGCCGTTCTGGTGGAGCCAGTTTCCGAAAGGCAAGACCACCCTGAATGGGGAATGTTCTCAAGAACCCCCCTTTGCACACCAAATGACCTTACAGAGGAAGAGAACTGTATGATTGTCAACGCACTGCTCCGTTTCGTCATGGCGAGCTCGATAGTGTTCTGCGGGACCTACGACCAATTTCGGTACTGGTGGCTCCCGCTTCTCGCTTTGATCATTTTCGTTGTCCGTGGCATCTCGTTGGCGCACGGTGATGCCCGATGCGTCGATTCGCTTGCCGACCAAACCTACTACTTGGCTTTCATTGGGACCATGAGTGCGATTCTAAGTGTTCTCCTCCGGATGCATCTCGACGAATCCACCGCTGGCGACTTGCGCCCAATGGTGACGATTGGCATCGCTACCGCCCTCACGACACTGGTCGGGTTCTTCGGGATGGCAACCCTGAAGGAATATGCTCAGAAGCTGGCAGACGAGGCCCTCCATGAGGCCACAACCTCCATGGTGGCACTGGACGCAACTCCCGGCCTCACGCCAGTCGCCGGAGAGGAATTGGTGACGGACGGATACAAGGAGGTGGTTGAGGCTAACCGAAAGCTGGTCGAGTTGATCATGCGGATCGAGCAAGTTTTACATAACTTCCCGGCTGAATTGACGCGAGTTACGGATGCTATGGTGTCTGCCAGAGATCGCGTTCACGATGTCGTCGGCGGCGTTGAATCTGATGTTCTGCAAATGAACTCGACGCTCGACGAACTGGAGCGGCTGGCTAAACGAATTCTTGACGACGAGGAGGGGTTCTATGCCCACCAGAAGCGCTAACATTCTCTTCCTCTCCATTGCCGAATTTGCGCTAGTTGTTGCTGGAATTATGGGTGTTCTGACCGTCCGCCAAAAATCCACGCAAACGGCTTCCGCTCGTGTGGAGGCACAGCGCAATTCGCCCCTAACCCCGCAGCACACAGTGCTCGAACCGTCGGGCTATGGACCGCTGGCCGTCCCTGCCGAAAAAGTGGTCCGTCAGGAGCTCCTCGGCATCCAGGGCGATCTGGGTCGCGTCGTCTTCGTAATAGATAAGAGCGGTTCGATGGCTCGCGGTCGAAAATGGGACTACATTCGCGGCATCGTCGATACTTGGCTACGCTACCTTCCGATTGAGCGATGCGCGCTGGTCATGTTTGATGACACGGTCGAGCGGTTTCCGTCCGACGGCCGGTATCTCGACTTGACCGGCCCGGATGGCGTCCGCAATCGCCATGCGCTGTTGTCGCGCCTTGCCAGTATTCAGCCCAATGGCAACACCAATACAGTCGGGGCAATACAACAAGCCTACGCGCTGAATCCGAGTGCTATAGTTCTGGCCACTGACGGCTTCCCCGATCGCGGCCGCAATCGCTTCGACGTCCAGATGGCCAATCGCGCTATCGAGCTCTGCTACCTGCACGGGCGTGCAATTCCTGTTCACGTCTTGGCCTTGGGTGACTATTTTCAGCCGCAGCTCGGCAGATTCCTGCGGAACATTGCCGATGCCACCGGAGGTGCATTCATTGCCAGATAAAAGCGTTCGGCAACTCCTGCTCGTTTTGCACGCGGCGGTCTGGTTCGCCGCGATTCGGCACAGCCTAGCTCTAATTCGCCTGGGCTGGGCCAATGCCTCAGTCCTGCGAAAATTCGTGGCAGCTGATCTTTCTGCTTCCTGGCACCCCATGCTGTGGCTGCCAACACGCCGCTGCTTTCACTTCTTCAGCCCAACGAGGGTCTTGGGACAGGGGAATCCACGTGACATTGTGCGCCTCCGTCGGTTGCGCGTTCGATTACACCGGATCTACTCCAGGCATCAACCCACATTCGATCTACTCACCAGTCCACGTGCTCAACGCCTGCAGGCTGCAATTGTGAGCAGCCTTTTTGCGCGGCTACTTCGCATCCGCCTGCGCGCCGATGAAGCTTCGGTTCTGGGCATCTATGGCAGCGCGGGGATGGCTGCCCGCGACTTCTTGGACTATGCTGCCGATTTTGGCTGGTTCGTCCCACCCGGAGTCTTGGTGCGCTTGTTCGTCCAATCGTCAGGCACACAGCACTCCAATGCCGCCTGCCGCCGCACCGTTCTGTGGACGCTCGTCGCTATGGCCGGACTATCTCGCCGAGTAGGCCTGCTTCACCGTGTCTATGCCGTGCGGTACGGCGCAGAGCGGCTCGTGTGCTCGGCCTATTGGGCGCTGCAAGATCTCAGCGTAAACAGGCTGCGCCGCTCAGCCCGCCGAGAAATCCAATCTCGCGAATGTGCGTTGATCGCAGGACCGTTGCTGGGCGCGGCTCTGGCAGAGCAAGCGAGCCTGCTCGCAGTATTCGCCACTGAGATGTTGTTTTCCGCAATGGATGTGCTCCTGGACCTGCACCAGAAGATGCCCCCGTCTCCAGGAAAGGCAGGCCGCTTCGAAATTGCCCGGACCGAACTGGAGGATAATCTCCAATCCATATTGTGTGACCAACCCAAAGAGGAAACCAAGCATGAACGAGAAGTCGCCTAACCATGTCGCTCTTTTGCAGAGCAAGACGGTACCCGCTGAGTTTAGCGGCACCGGGCTGCAAAAGGCTATTCAAACGGATCCGAATCTAACCGCCTTCCGGCGGCGGAAATTGGCAAAACAGCAGTTCCAGATCGCATACTCGATCATACAGGAACAGTTTCAAGCGTCACTCGAAGTCGAAAAGTATCGGATCAGCGCTCAAGTCGCGCTTGTCAAGAACAAGGTCGACGTCGAAAAAGACACCATCGCCCTTTCCATTCGTGAAGAATTCCTCACAACTCTGACTGATCTCGGTTTTCGGGTCGAGATGCGCCAGTTGGAGTTTCTCACAGACTTCGGAGTTAGGCTCAAGAGCTTTCGGCTACGCTTGGCGACCCTGGATCTGGATCCCAATGAAAAGGAGCGCATTCTGCAGATGTCGCATGACTCGTTCGATCGCGTCTTCCGCCGACTGATGGAATTGACAGATCGGCTGGTTCCGAGCATGAACATCCAAGAGGCCTGATGTATATGAACCATTCATTGCTCCTGGCGAGCGGCCTCGCGGCGCTCGCCGCTTTGTGGTCTCTTCCCCCCATTCGCGATTGTGCTGTCGAGTGGCTACCGGATTCCCTCGATGAGTTCGCGGACAAATGGGTCGGCTCCGTTTTGTGCATTGTTGTAGTCGTGCTCTGCTTCGTTGGCAGCAAGAATGTGCCAGTCGCCACACCCTCTCCATCAAGATCCAATGGAGCGGTGGCAACACTAACTCAGGTCGATGGGCGCCCGGGCCGACACCCTCAATCTTTTCGATCTGGTCCGAATTTGGCGGGGCGCGTAGTTGCACGCGACCCTTCCGGCCAACTAACGCCAGTGACTGTGGGCAAGGCTCATCTCGGCCAGAGTTCTAGTGATCTGGCCCCAGACGGTTCATTCCAGCTCAGCGTGCCTGACTCGCCTCAGCTTGACACTCTTCTGGGGATTGAATCGCCGCCCTACTTGAAGCGCTTCTTGAGGATGGATGACGAATCGCTCGCGCAGCAGAAACCCGTTGAATTGGAGCCAAAACGGCGGATCATGGTCATACCAGCGAGGGCGGCCGACCGCAACTCCGGGGACGAAATCAGACGAGGAATGGAGAATCAGTTCAGTCAGGTTGACATTGAATTGGTCTCAGACGACAAACAGCGCGACGAAGTCCTGGACGTACTCTACACGTACCAGCAGAATGGCGCCCTCTACGATCCCAAGACAATCGCGCGTGTTGGCAATTTCTATGGTGCCACAGACGGCGTGTTCTGGTCGCTCATCAGAGACACGGACTCTTTTTCAATCGAAGCAAGACTGGTCAATCTTACGACAGCCAAAGTTGAACCCACCGTTACCGTCCGCTTTAGAAAAGGCGCCTCAACGGCCGCCGCAGCCGCTGTCACCGCGGACCTGCTGCTTTCGAAGATTGCGCGAGCAGTAATTCTGGAGCCAAAACACGAAGCGAATGTCAGGCGCAATATCAGCGTCAGCGGGTATTCGGCATATATCCCTAAGAGCTGGACCCTCTGGATCGCCGTCCTACCCAAAGGCAACAGCCGCTACTTCCCACAAGCTAGACTCTCGGCCCATGGCGACGAGTCCTTTTACGCATCCGACGTGTATGTCGGCCCAGAAGGCGCATTAGGGCAGAAACTTCGCGTATCCATCTATGCAGTCCTGACCGACCCGGAACATTCGCAACTCATCCAGTCTTACCTTGGCAGTCAGTCGCAGGGCGGTTTGGACATGAACTCCTGGGAAACAGCAAGCTGCCGATTGCTCCACCAAATCACCGTAGTACGAACGCAGTGAATAGTACGGGGGTACCATGCCTGCAACTGAATCGACAGAAGCCACGCGAATCGGAACCGTCATTTCCCACTATTTGATTCTGGAGGACTTGCGCGGAAACATGGCTTCAGTCTACAAAGCCCATGACTTGGCATTGGATCGCGTCGTCGTGCTGAAGATCCTTCCAGCCTCCGGGGTCAATGAAGAGGCAAAGGCAAGATTCTTGCGCGAAGCCAGGGCGCTATCGACCCTCGACCATAGGAATATCTGCACGATTTTCAACATCGAGGCGGTTGAGTCCGGCGAATGGCTCATCGCTATGGCATTCTACGAAGGACATAGTCTACATCAATTGATCGCAAATGGCCCCATCTCCCGTGAGTGCGCAGTTGCTTATATTCGCCAATGCGCGGAGGGACTGATGGCAGCGCACGCAAAGGGCATTGTCCATCGCGACATTAAACCAAGCAATATCATTATAACCACAGCGGGCTATGCGAAGATTCTAGATTTTGGAATTGTCCTGGTCCGAGATGCTCCGGCTCTGACCGAACTGGGGTCGGTTGTTGGGACACCCGGATACTGCTCCCCGGAGCAACTCAGGGGCGAAGTCGTAGATGAGCGATCGGACCTCTGGTCTTTAGGAGTACTGCTTTACGAAATGATTGCCGGCCGGAATCCTTTCAAGGCCGAAAACCTTGAGGCGACGCTGTTCGGAGTGTTATACAAAGAGCCGCCTCCGCTCACTGATACCCGTGCCGATTCGCCTCCGTGGATCCAACACGTAGTGACAAAGCTGCTCGCCAAGTCGGCGAACCTTCGCTATCAGAGCGCCGGGGAGTTACTAGCTGACATGGGCGTGCCTGGTTCCACTTCAACGATCACCTCGACGGGGCCCAACGCAGTCTTTGCGAGTCCCACTCCGGAACCGGAAGCGCTAACCCACGCCAATGTACTCCTGATCGATATCGTCGGCTTCACGATTCTCGCGATGGATGAAGGACTTCAAGCAGTTCAACTCCTGAATCGCCTGGTGCTGGAGACTTTGCTGAGCGGCGGATCCCCAGATCAGCGTCAGCTTATTCCGCTGGATACAGGGGACGGCATGGCGCTGGTGTTTTTTGATGATTTCGTCGCCCCTGTGGACTGCTCCATTAGGCTCTCCCGGCGGCTGCGCGAGTACCCAGGGCTGCGGGTCCGAATGGGTATCCACTTCGGGCCGGTCTATCGGCGGTTGGACGCCCGAACCAATGATAACGTCTCAGGCGACGCTGTCAACATAGCGCAGCGAGTTGCAAATTGCGCCGGAGCGGGTCACATTCTTCTCTCCGCCGAGGCCGCCGTGGTCGTAAGTCGACTAGCGGAGTGGCAAGCTAGCGTGTACGACCTCGGAATGATCACCGTCAAACACGGCCTGCGGATCCATGTCTTCAATTTCCACGGCGATGGCTATGGAAACCCTAAGTTGCCCTCTGCTATCTGCCGGAGCCGCCTACGAAAGAGTATTCTGGTGTTGGCTTCGAGTAGCCTACCGATAATCGCCCTACTCTGGGCACCTCATCCTGAAGTTATCCACGACCCAATACAGAATGTTGGTGATCCCCAGCAGCAAATCTATGTAAGGTCCGCCATCGTGCCGGTCGACCTGTCATTGGATGGCAAACCAATCGGCACCCTCACGTCACGGAACCCTTCTGCCACTGTCTTCGCATCGCCCGGGAGGCACCTCGTGAGCCTCAAGTCGCGGTCATTCCAATATGGTGAACAGATCATCCTGCGACCAGGCGACCCGGTTCGCTTGTTGCTGGTGAGTCGAGACCAGAATGGCTCGACCAAACGCTGAACAGGAGGTCCCACCCGGTCCAGCGAAGGAGCGCAGGGGGTCATTCCTGTGGGGCGACGACTTCCAGGACCTCACCCGTCGCCGTGTTTCACATCGCCGAACAGACTGAGAATGCAGGCTGCTGCACTGGGTGCACTGGGGTGCGGTTCAACCACCTCGATGGCCGCAACCCGCGGCTCACGGGGCCCGCCCGCTGAATCGGGCGCGGGCGACGAGGCAAAAATGATCATCGCGGGCCACGTCTCTCTGCAAATGCTCTACCGCTTCAGCAGAACTCACGTACACCATCAGCAAATCCGGGAGGCCACGTGAATGGGAGCATTCCCCACAAGCGTTGGCAGTCTGCTCTGTCGATGAAGTCGGACAGCGCTTGGTGGACTGGTCAACATCAATCCGCGCGGAGTTGCCTCCGGCATCGCCGACAGTGAGGCGAAGTTCATACCGCATCGCGAGGAATCCACTCGTGTGATTTCGCCCCGTCGAGCACCTCCGGATGATCACACAAGCGAAGCACCTGCTCGATGTTGCCCCTCATTAGCTCCTCCGCTAAATGGAGAGGTGCTCCGCAGTTCGCTCCATTGACGAAGAGCACGCATGCCTGTCCTAGCACTCGCTTCGCCGATGGATAGAGAATTCCGTCCAATCGCCTGTGGTTGCTAGCACGAAACCGGTGTCTGATGTACTCAGTCACAATTTGCGTTGGGACATAATCGATGTGCTCCCTATCATTGCGCACTATCGGGCGCCTCAGCGTATCCACGAAAGCATGGAGAAACTCGATGGTGTCGCTAAGATCTCGGCGTTCTGAGTCGAAGATACTGGGCAGACGCGGGAGATTGGTCAGGTCTAGCAAGTGCAGATTCCGTAGACACTCAAAGCGGGCGAGCCAAATCTCCGCAGATTCCGAACCGTTGCCTGGCTCGAATGTCTCAGCAAGAGCCGTCTCGCGGTCCAGTGCTCCATAGAACATTACAATCCCGGCGGGACTCATGCGATTTGGCTGTTTCGCGTGTTCTTTTGAAGGAGGGCCCAAATCACGTGGGCACGGATGAACTGTCTCTTTGCCTTTTTGTGCGACCCTGACACGGTAAATGGTTGTGCCAGCCTTAATGCTCCGAACTAGCTCTAAGCCATCGAAACATCGCCCGATGGCGTCCAGCATTTCGTGCGCTGGTATGTCGCCCCTCGAATTGCGCTTGATGTTGAAGCGGTGATCGGTTGGGGCAGGTACTCTTCCGCGGCTCTTTGATGCGTCTGATACTAGCTCAGGAGATCGTCCATGAACGTCGAGGTAGGCACCGCCACGGTCTTCGCTGTCCTGGTCCGCGAATAGATAGCGGGTTTCATACTTGACCTTCTGGACAAAATTATCCCACCCCCACGACAGCGCTCTCCCCAACGAATCTTGGTTGAGCTTCCTGGCCCACAACTGGCTTGGCAATGCCTGAATAAGGTCCTCCAACACACTGCCACGTGCTTCGAAACCTATCTTCTTCAGGATGAGGTCGCTGGTATCCCAGGTCGGTGTGTACCACGAGTCAACATCATCGTCGCCACCATTCCCGAGGTATTGCGCGGCCGGTTCGTATGCCCAGCTGATTCCATCTCTGATCACGTCCAGGAGATCCTTTAGGGCGAGGCAGCGGTCGACTGTATCCTCGGAGGTCGACAAGCAGTAATCGCAGGCTGCCAGCTTTCCTGTCCTCTGAATATACCGAGACAGAAACGGCTCTCGAACGCAGGAGCTGCACACCAATTCCTCGTTGTGATAGGCCCAGTCCTCGTTCGATTCGAAATCCCGCTGGCGCAGTCTTGGCACTATGATATCCGTTCATGATTCCGCGCCGAGCCTAGACACCACGGTCGACAATTCTCGAGAGTTCCCGATATCGTAACACGTCGTACTCACTCGTCATGCAGTCCCTTCTTATGCCACTCACGATCGTGGCCGAGCAGACATGTGAGTCAAGTTCAGCCAGTAAGGGTGCCGTGCTAACGGTTGCGTCCGATTCGGGTGCCGGCGATAAGGTTATCATGTCGATCGCCGGGCACCTTCGTCGCGCCGGTGCGCGGTCGAGATGCGCAGGGCAGAGGTCGATCGGCAGCAGCAGGCTAAGGTGGCTTCTAAATCAGCGGTAGTCGTCCAACAGGGCCAGTCACCATCATGTCCAGATGGAGGAGCCAATAATACTTGTTCACTTCCGCACTTATCTCTCCTTCGGTTGCGACCAGATCGAGATTGCATGGCGGGGAATCCTCGGATAGCAAAGAGGCCGACCCGCGTGAGAGCTTGGTAGGAATGAAACTGATCCTCCTTCTCGGTGCCGGAGTCTCCAAGCCATCTGGATTGCCCACGGCCGCAGAGCTGACCGAGAGCGTTCTCCGTGGCATCTATCACGATGATGGTAGAGGCGTGTTTCGCCGAGGCCGGCACCAGGACTCGAATTTGAGAACCAGCGACGTGACGCCACGCATTCGCCGGTTGCTGCACTTGTTGCGCGAACACGATGCCCGCGATATCAAGCGCGTTGGCTACTATCCCGTCGCCGGCGGATTCCGCAGTTCGGGGGCCATCTATCGAGGAACTACGACGTATGAAGATCTATTCTTCCTCTGTCAGCAGATCAGCCTTTGGAACATCGGATTGTCCGACAACTCTCTCACGACCACATTCATGGAGCACATCGAGCGCAGAGCACACGGACTGCTTGTCGGTCGAAGCATCAAAGCACGAATGTGCGACCTCGCCACACTGGGCCAACTCGCGTGCTACTTCATTGAATCAGTTGTGGCCGAAACACTTCGCAAGGAGTACAGCGCTGGCTTCGACCTGATCCTCGAACTTGCGACCGAGTCTCGAATCGAACAGTTGAACATCGTCACCCTGAATCACGACACGCTCGTCGAGCAGTTTCTTGCTTTGCAAGGAGTCGACTTCGCAGATGGGTTCGGCGAGCCAGACGGCGACGTGCGGTGGTGGGCCGACGTCCCCTACGATGCGCCGGGCGCACGCGTCAGGATTTTCAAACTGCACGGCTCAGTGAATTGGTACTCGTTCCTAACTGAGGGAGCTTCTCGGTCAGCTATACTTCTGGGAGCCGATCCCGACACTGCCCAGGATGGGATGAAGAAAGCCCTTGTCCCGCAGTTTCGGCGACCGTCATTCTTGTCCGGCATAAACAAAACCGTCTCCTACCAGCGGGGAATCTATACGGACATCCACTTTCGCTTTTGCGACCTTCTTCGAAAGTGCGGGCGAATTGTGATGTCAGGCTACGGATGGGGTGATACAGCCATCAGCTTTCAGCTCGATACGTGGCTAGACCGATCCAAACGCAATACCATCATCCTCCTTCACGAGAAATCGGAGAAGCTCACCGAAAGGTCACTCATCATGGCGAGCGGGTACAGCGGGCGCGTGCGATCTGGCCAGTTGGTTTGCGTTGAGAAGTGGCTGAGTGACGTGACGCTGCGGGAAATTGAGGGGCCACTATTTTCGGTGCCGGGCCGCGCCGATCACTAGCTTCAGCCCTTGCGGACTGGCTTGGAGACAAGAAGACTAGTGACCGCCCTGACCAGAAGCATACTTCTTCTGGTCGGACATTCGTCGAGAAACTAATGATGAGCATGGCCAGGCACGTGTCGCGCGAAGTTCTCTCGCAGCAATCCCAAGAGCCGATACAAGGAGGGCGGCGCGCACTCGACAGAACGACTAGACGTCAACAGATATCCGAGAGGTAGAGCGCGGCGCGCCCCGCGCAAGACGAATTAGAAGGAAGAGCCCGAACCGCAGCAGTCGCTTGGGGCCGATATGACCGTGCCCAGTAGTGCACGCAGGTGCCTACGACAACAGACCCTCAAACGGCCTCATCCGGCACGGGTTCACTGGTTTTGGGATTCGTGCACGGAAGTACGATGACTGGCTGGTAAAACTCGCAGCACGATGGTGTACAATTCGGGTCAGCCTGGAGAACCAGACGACAAGAAAACTGAACGCCCGGGCACTTAACGCTGCTCCGCGCGTTCGTACCGACGCGAGGAGCAATTCGAGGCAGCAAAATGATTCGTGTATTAGTCCTAGGGGTGAACCCGTTCGAGGATCTGCCAGGATACCAACTTTTTAGCCTACTGAAGTCTAGTTGTCGGTACGAGGTTATCGCCGGGGACGACTCGGCTCCCGCGCTCAGCATCTTGTCGATGACTGGAGCTCAGATAGAGGCGTTGCCTACCCCGAGCGTCGATCCGCATGCGTTCACGACATGCGTGGCCAGACTATGCGAAAGGCATGGTGTGCAGGTGATTCTGCCGGGGGCTGATGCGCCTCTGTACGCACTTGCCTCCTGCCTTCACGCAGAACCGCAACTCGCTCCTTTGTGCCCGACCCTGAATTGGCTCGATTTGAATGATCTGCGAAACAAATGGGATCTCCAGGAATGGGCATCGGGCTTTGCCATTACACCGCCGCGTTGGAAATTTGACGACGAAGAAGACGCGGCCAAGTTCGCTGCGAAGTCGATGTATCCCCTTATGGTGAAGGGACTGCGGAAAGGCGCTATCAAGTGCGATGATGAATTGGAGGCCATTGTCGCCAGACGTGCGTTGCTTCGAAATCCCGCGAACCAAGGACTTGGCGGTGGCGCCTACGCGGAATATTTTGTAGAAGGTGAGGAACACTCACTGTTCCTGCTAGGGGGAAACGGAGGTCGAACTCTGGCAATGTTTGGCCTGCGAAAGCTTGCAGTCACGCAGGCGGGCACCACACTTGCTGCGCAAATTGATCATGAGACCCCTTCGGAGTTTCACATTCCAACTCTCCTTTCTAGGATGCCTAATCAAACTCCACTGGAGATCGAGTGGCGTAAAGACTCGGCAGATGATCAATGGCTGTTTGAACTTAACGTTCGGTTTCCAAGCTGGATTGGCGCTCTCGGCTCTTACGGACTCAATCTTTTGGAGGCGCATTTGGACTCCGTCCTCAGCCATGGACAAGGCGAATGCGTTCATAACGACCTCCCACGAGCCGGATCGGTATTTTATCGGCTCCCCCAATCGGGATTTCTCCCCATAGAAGCCGCGTTCGAGGGCACAAGGGCTAACGCATGTCGCCTTGTCTCTCTGCCTATCTCCGCTTCTCCGACGCCACTACTGTGGAAAGCAGCCTCCCCGCATCAATTTCGCCTGAAGTAAAGAGGCATGTCTTTTAATCCATCATTCATCGACTATGCCGACAAGTGCGCAGGGACAAGTTCGTCGTTTTGGACCTCCGCCGCGTCGATTGCGGAGAAGGTGGGCACACCATTTTATTTATATTTACCTGAACCTGCGGCTGCCGCCTATCTCCGCCTTGCTTCTGCGCTTCTGAGCTGGGGGAAGGGGCAGATCGCTTTCTCCATCAAAACAAATCCTCTTTTGGCGTTGCTTCAGGATTTAAATTCCTTGGGTGGAGGCGCGGAAGTCGTCTCCGCCTGGGAATTCGCCTACGCGGTCGCGGCGGGGTTTCCTGCCGACCGAATTGTGTTCAATGGACCGCTGAAAACGGAGAATGATTTGCGGTCGGTGCTGAAGCTCCCCCCACTAACAATCAATATCGATAGCATGGAGGAGCTGGACGCGATTGAACATGTCAGTGGAATTGCGGGAAGGCGGGTGAATATAGGAGTACGATTGTGCCCGCCGAAGGAAAATGGGGTCTGGTCACGGTTCGGTATTGACATGTCCGGAGAACTGGCTGAGGCGCTTGACCGCGGCCTCCAGGCGCGCCAGCAGCTGGCCCTTTTTCACCGGCGCGCCGATATCGACATACCATTTGCGCAGATAGCCGGGCACGCGGGCGCGGATGGCGGCATTGCTGAACGCCGCGATCTGTCCGGGCAGGGCGAGCGAGCCGTCGTTGGCGACCGGCGTGAGGGCTGCGAGCGCAACGCTCGGCACGGCCTGATCGTCGGTCCAGGCCTTCAGCTCGGCGGCCGTAAAATGATCGGCGTAATAGCGCGCGCGTAGCGCACTCAGCTGAGCTCTGTCGCGCTCCAGTTCCTCGCGCAGGATGTCACCATAATGATCGACGAACGCCTCCGGGACGCCGGCGCGTTCTTCACGCATCTGGTCCTTGGCGCGATCGACCATGAGGCCGATCCGGACGTCTTCCATCTCGTCATAGCGATCCGCCAGCATCAACGCATGTGCTGCCGCCAGCCGCGCGTCCGCGTCATCGCTGTCCGCCGCATGCGCCGCCGCGCCGAATGCCAGCAGCGACGCAAAGGCCAGCGCGAACAGCTTCATGGCTTCAGTTCGATCTCGTATTTCTCGATCACGGTGTTGGCGAGCAGCTTCTCGCACATCGCCTTCAGGTCGCCGCGCGCCTTGGCCTCGTCCGATCCGCTCAGCTCGATGTCGATCACCTTGCCCTGCCGCACCTCGCCGACCGCGCCGAAGCCCAGCCCGTTCAGCGCATGCCCGATGGCCTTGCCCTGCGGGTCCAGCACGCCGTTCTTCAACGTCACGAATACGCGGGCCTTCATTTGACCAGCTGCGGTCCCTTGGTTTCGGCCTGCACCTGCTCCGGCATGATGCCCAGGCGCCGCGCGACTTCGGAGTACGCCTCGACCACGCCGCCCAGGTCGCGGCGGAACCGGTCCTTGTCGAGCTTTTCGCCGGTGGCGATATCCCACAGGCGGCAGCCGTCGGGGCTGATTTCGTCGGCCAGGATGATGCGGCCGTAGTCGTTGTCCCAGATGCGTCCGAACTCGAGCTTGAAGTCGACCAGACGGATGCCGACCCCGGCGAACAGCCCGCACAGGAAATCGTTCACGCGGATCGCCAGGTCGGCGATGTCGTGCATCTCTTCCTGGCTCGCCCAGCCGAACGCGGCGATATGCTCGTCGGTGATCATCGGATCGCCGAGCGCATCGTCCTTGTAATAATATTCGATGATCGTGCGCGGCAGCTGCGTGCCTTCCTCGATCCCGAGGCGCGTCGACAGCGATCCGGCAGCGACGTTGCGGATCACCACTTCGACCGGGATGATCTCCACCTGCCGAATGAGTTGCTCACGCATGTTGAGACGGCGAATGAAGTGCGTCGGCACGCAGATCATGCCGAGCAGCGTGAAGATATGCTCGGAGATACGGTTGTTGAGCACGCCCTTGCCGCTGATCGTGCCCTTTTTCTGGGCGTTGAACGCGGTGGCGTCATCCTTGAAATACTGGATCAGCGTCCCGGGCTCCGGACCCTCGTACAGGATCTTGGCCTTGCCTTCGTAAATCTGCCGGCGGCGCGCCATGCTGGCATTACCCCTGAAATGATCGGCCCCGGCGGCACGGATGAACCGCGCAGACGCCGGGGCCTGGTTGGAGGGGCCTATACCGGAAGGCGCCGGGGCGCGCAATCAGCCGCTGGGGTCGGTGTGCGTTTCCTGTGCGGCGGGACCTCGC
>JAOTRH010067145.1:0-47813 GCA_034768845.1 Heliamphora exappendiculata | reverse complement strand
GCTGTAGCAATTTGTGGCACACATCAAATGGTGGTGTTATGGTATTCCACAACCTAGAATTACAAACACATGTTTATTGTATTGTTTACCCTTTCAATTGATTTTTTTTGAATTACAGACATATGTTCAAATTTGGATTTTTTTTTTGTTTTTCTTCCTAAATTTAGAGTTTTAATTCATATCGAATCTTAATTCCTCTTTTTATCTCTTTCTCTTTCATTTCTCTCATTCAGTTGTCTATATATAATTCTAATTTTATTTTCGCTAACATGTTGCACCTCTACTATTTTAAGCCAACCTCAAATAAAAGGGCTGTTCATGTATTTGATCCTATAAAATGGTATTATATTTTTAAAATTGTTTACTAGAAAAAAAATTTTAATTAGCATTGGAAGTTGTGGATTCGAATAATGTTGGTTTGAAATGAATGGGTGTGTATGGTGTTCAGATGTATGAATTTCCCCCTTAAATTGGGTCTCTTCATTTGAGGAAAGTTTTAAAGGTTGTGTCGTCGTTGTTTTGAGTGAGATTAACTTTTATTTTACCAAGATAACTTACTTAATCACTTATTTAAATAATACTTATTGACAGTATATATGCTTAACATCAGAAGAGTAAAGTTTTGATCAAGATGGCTTCGATTTAATTGTCGAGTCCTCATACATAATATGATCTTTCTATTATATGATCATGTTTACAATTGATATTACTCTCACTCATTTTTCTTATTTTATTTTGCTCACAGGTTTCCTTGATTACTACGACAGTTCTTACAAAACTTTAGAGGTTAACCCATCAACGAAAAGAAAATCAAATGGCCTGATCACAAGAAGGCCCATGTTTTACGTTACAGTTAATAGACGGTTAGTCACTAGAATTTATTCTTTATTACTATAATTTTTTGAGCTTTTATTTACTCATGGCTCTAAAATGAATTTATTTTCATAAGATTTAAAATAATTTATGTGTGAACAAAGAATTGATAATTTGTTTACAAATCAAATTGATTTTGGATGATTCATCATACTAAGCTGATGTGTAAATTATAATTTGATCATAAATCTCATTTACAACTGTCAAAGTGTTCTCATTGTAATTTTTAAGTTACCTGTCATGACAGTTTTAATTGAATGTAGGTAGTGTAAGATCTAATTTAGTATTTTTTATTTAGTTGGTGTGTTTTTATTCAATTGAAACGAATTTAATAGATGATATGTGAGAAGCTTATTTTACATTTTATTGAGATCAACTAATAATTATTAGATCTATATTGTGTGTAGAGTGCATATGAATAGTTTTAAAAAAAAATATGCACATTAGTTTCTTTAATCATTCTTTATTTGTTTTTATTGTAGTTGTAAACTTGATATTACTGAAAATGAAATAACAATGAACGCTTCAGGCGCAAATCCTCAAACAAATGTGAGTGTATTTTGTGCAAGTAGGATTTTGTTTTCATCTGTTGTGTTTTGGAAGCTACACATAGTTGCTGGTAATGGTAACAGTAAATGCAATTTTTACAACATTGTAAAGACATCTTACCTTGGCCTAGAGAATTGTTTTTCCTACTTAAAGTCATTAGTGTCACATGGTTGGCCATTGTATGTATGTAAATTATTCCAGCTATTTTTTGCATGACATTTTTTTTATTTTTAAAGTATAAAATCATTGACAACCGTGCGCCTTTTGGCCATGTAAAGATTCCAAATGAGTATTAACATACACAATTTTCTTCAAATTCATTGATAGTGGTTTGCTATATTGCATTTAGTTCATTTGATGGACGTGTACTTTTTACTTTTGAACTATATCCATTTTATATTATGAAATTTTGTGTAGCACTTGACTGTATTTTTTCGTTTTCTTCTTCGCTTTTTGTATTGAATAATTTTATTTCATACTTTGTTCAATAGCTGATAGACTATAATACATAATTGAATTGTAGTTTTTAGTTAGAATCTAGCAGAGCTTGTGTATATTGCGTTGGTTGTTTTTATTACAAATTATTTTGTAAACGGTTAAACCGTTAGATTATCTGAAAAACAGAGAAAATTTTGTCAATTTTTAAAAAAAATTTAACACTTAGAATATTTTTTAAAAAATAATTAAAAGTCTAAATTTTCATTCTCACCCAATTTCTTTCTATTGTTTTTTTTGCTGCTTTAGAAAAATTATTAAAATGCACGAGTAATCTAAAAAAAATGGTGAGAGTGTCTTTAGGCACGGGTCAATCTCTAGTAACTTCGATATGTTGGATCGCTGTTTGGCAAAACGTGCGGTGCAAGTTTCACGTATTTACAATTAGGTTTTGTTTGGTAACCTGATTTTAAATTAGGTCTTTTTGCATAAAACTAATATAAGTCAAATTAACAAAAAGTTTATTTGATAAATGGTAAATGTGACTTTAAATAAAAAATAATAATAAGCCAAAAGACAATAATCTAAAAAGATTAACTTAATTAAAGTGATTTTAAGTTAAAAGGCAAAAAATATGGTTTAAAATTGTTATAATTTTTTTAAAAAATATAGATAATTTTAAAAAAATTATTTTTAGATAATTTTTTATTTAATATAGATTTTGTTTGGTAGATTTTGACAAGTTAATTTTAAAAATATAATTTTCATAAAAAATAAATGTGACTAATAAAAGTTATAATATTTTTAAAAATTATATAAAAAAATTTATGTAAGAAGCAAAAAGAGTAAAAGTCTAAAATCTTTTGAGTTGTCAAATAATATTTTTTGACTTTTTAAACTTAAAAAAAATAAAAAAACTTTATTTAAAACCCGCTTAAAGCCAGTTGCCAAATGAGGCCTTAGGAACTGGATCAAGCCTTCTCTGATGAACAATAGCAGACACCTGACTAGTTTGTAATTCTTTGGTTCTTTCAATGGTGTTATTATCATTTGGCAAAAAAAAAAATTAATCTCAAATTTTATGCTTTCACTAAGCAAAAATATCCAATATTTTTCAATCAAACAATAATGTGAAAATTAGATGGTAAGCAAACTCTGCACTATAGACAGAAAGTTTTTGACAATACAAAGGGCTGTATTGCTAAATAGTTTTTTTTTGGGCTATTTAGTTAAAAAAAAGAAAACTTGCCTATTTGAGATAAAACTAAAAAAGTAAAATTAAAAACACCAATTCCTAGATCACCTAATCCAAACCCTCGTAAAATTCAAAAAGACAATAAGATCATGTTTGATTGGATTGGATTAATAATGAGGGTATAAATAATCTCACTTGATAAATAGTTTTGGAAGACTAGTATTTAATGAATGAATTATTAATACCATATTCTCTTAAATATTATATATCTCATATTTTGTAAGATTAGCTATCCAATGGATGCATAATTCTCCCACCACTTATTGAATTCAAATAAGAGAAATGCAATCTCATAAGATATATAATGTAATCCTATGTCTAATTCGATTGATTAAACATGTCCTAATAGATTTACTTCTTCACTTTTTTACTACAAAATATAAATTATATATAATTATTACAATCAACCATATAAAAAGATAATTTTTTCTAATTTGTGCTAAAACAAAATAAAAAGTAAATATTTTACTAAACACAAATCAACTTTAAAAATGCTAGTACAAAAGGTAATTTACCAAACAGTCAACTTTAATTCATATTAGCTTTTTAACTTAGAAAAACAAAAAAAAAATGTAAGAAAAAGAATCTATTTCATGAAGTCCTAAATTCCAAGTCAAAATTTTGTAATAATTTCAGAAAGCCCTACTAATGAACCTCCAAAACAGGTAATGATTTCGGTGCAAAACCAACAAAATTGAACCATAACTAATTTAAACAATTCTATTGTTCAAAATTAGAATCTCAAGTATCTAAATTCTGCATAAGTTAGGAAACAAAAGAAGGTTCAGGTCCCGTTTGGTTTGCTTTTTTGAAAATAGTTTTCGAAGAATTATGAATACAGAATTCTGAACACTTCGTTTGGTAACAATTTCGAAAAAAAATGTTCAAAAAAAAGAGAAAAACCTGAGTTAAAAATTAAGTCTTTTTTGAAAACATGAAAATCATGTTTTCATTTTTTTCGTTTCAGTGGATTTCTTACAAAATTAATACAGAGAGTATCGATGTACTCCTTGTCGTCGTCGTCGTCGTCGCGAAGCAAAACAGTCATTCATCGTTGTTGGTGGGTCTCTCGGCGGCGGCGTCGGTCTCTCGGCGTCGTCAAGCTCGAATTGCCGTCGTCGAAACCTTAGGGAGCATCGTAACCTTTCAATCGTCATCGTCGTCTGCGTGTCTCGGTCGTCGTCGGGGCACGCTACAGCGCATCGCGACCTCTCAGTCGCCGCCGTCGTCAGCACGTCTCAGTCGTCGTTGAGCATCGAGACCTCTTAGCCGCCGCCGCCGTCTGCACGTCTCAGCCATCGTCGAGCGTCGCGACCTCTCAGTCGCCGTTCCTAAAACCCTAGAGAGCACCTGTGTGAGATCCTATTTCGTTTCAATTTTGAGTTATATATATATTTGCTTGACGCGCGTTTTGGAATTTTTGGCTTTAACGTGTTTATATGCGTTTTGATGCATGATCGAGTTTAAATATGCATGCATGGTTAGTTCTTGGGGTTGTTGAAAGTTGCAGTGCGAATTTCAAAAATTCAAAAAAAAATATTTTAGAGGCTTATAAATATCTGGCGTTAGATATTTTCAAAAGATATTTTTAAAATTTCTTGACTAAGTTTTCTCCTTTTTCTCTCTACATTCTCTCTAACTTTTCGGGGGCTTGGGGCTTGATTTTTGGCGATTCAACTGCCGATCCTTGTTAAAGGCAACGTGGTCTACGCATTCATCATGACAAAATTTTATTTCGGTAAAATTCGATTTTGCACATGGATCGAGATGTTGAGTTTTTAAATTACCGAGGTAGGATCCTAAACACTATTGTCTTAAAGGGATACTACGTGTAATCGTATACGTTTTCACCATTTAAAAATGCATGAAAAGTGATTTATGTTTTAAATTGAGTTTTTACTTTAAAACCATTTTTCATCGTTTTCGGTGGATGGAAGTGTGTTTCGAGAGTTTCTTTTCGAGGTTTTGGTGTTAGGTTTGGACGTGTGTATGTCCGAGGGTGTTGGATGGATGTTTGGAGATTTGATTTGAAGTTTGGAGGTTGAAACTTTAGCTCGAAAATATTTTTTGGACAAGATTAGTCGACTGGATCTTCATGATCAGTTGACTGGATCATATTTGTGGAAGGTCAGTCGACTGGACCTTGAAGGTCAGTTGACTAAAATGGTTCAGTTTTTGTTTTTCATGCTTTCCAGCGTGTTTTTAGTTGGCTGGGCATGGATGGTCAGTCGACTGGGGTCCTGTGTGGGCATTTGGTGTTTGCTTTGGTGGTGTGGTGGTTCTTTTCGGAAAAATGATGGTTTGAAAATGGAGTTTTTACGAAAATTTGAAATATATATTTTTTTGGAGGTTTGGAGCTAACTTTTGGGGTTAAGTCTCAACTTTCAAAACGTTTGACGGAGTGTGTTTTTACATTCTAGTCGGTCTCCATGTTGATGGATTGGATCTCTTTTATACATGTGTTGTACAACTATTTTACGTGATGGTTTTAAAATGTTTTCCATAGATGTATCATGACATGGATGAGTTGAGTTGGGCTTCTATTGCTCCTTGGTAGAAGTCTAAAAACGTGTGCAAAGTTGGTTCACTACAGTCCTTCAGGTTAATCCCCGTAAACGTGGTTTGGATGTTTCTTCCATCGGTCGTGAAAATTCGTAAAGAGTCGGTTGCCTCCGTGAATGGCTCGACTGCCTCCGTGAATGGCGTCGTTGTTGTGACTCCATATAGAACTTGTTATTATCTAGCAGGCCTTAAGTGGTTCAGGACTAGGGTAATGGGCAGGAATCTATAGTTGTTGCCTTTGTCCGTGTGTATGGCATAGTCGGTACATAGAATTTTATTTTATCTCTTTCTCCTCGGCTGTGTGGCTCGAGTGGAGCATACTGTTTTATTACTTCTTTCCCTTAACTGTGGCATGATATCTGTGAAGATGATATGCATGGTTTTAAGGATGGAAAAGTTATGATTTTGAGAGGAAAACCTTTTTGGCTTCTGTGGTTGAGTCTGCATGTATATGGTTGCATATCCTGTTTTACAACTTTATAGTCTGTTCCTAGTAGATTTCGGCTCACGATGTGGGATTTTCTTATAAAACCATTTTCAGGTGAACATGTGGAGTTGACCTAGATGCCGTGGTGATGGAAGACTTGTTATAATTTTTTTCTATTTTTGAGACATGTACTTTTATATGTGATGCATGTTTCAGAAGGCAAATTTTGTACGCCTTGAGGCGATATACTTATTTATGTATGGAACTGCATGTTTACTATTTATAAGAGCTGAACTTTTTGGATTTTTTTATTCCAAATGTTATATATTTTTTAGTTGATGGTTTTCTAACTGCAAATCTTATTTTCTTAAATAGTGTTTTGATGGACTTTCGCGTAACCCTAGTATTTGGGGCGTGACAACTTAGTATTAGAGCTCTGGGTTTGAATACCTAAGAACCATGGGAAAGAGGGAACATCACCTGGTAGGGATGTGCGTGTGCTTGATTGCCTGTGTTTTAGCGTTTTGTTAACATACGCATGATAGTCTGTTTAGCACGATGGTTGTGTATACGTGGGTATGGGGGTTGGACCTTGGGATTGATTAGTTTTGCCTTCAGGAATTTGGATTAACAAACTTGGGAACCATGCTAGAGACGCGTTTTGCGGACGTGATTTCTAGTAAGAAATCTAAGTAGGTTACCCAAAGTGACGCGTCATTCTTGTTGGTTCTTCTCAGTATGTGAGATGTGTTGACCTGATCTTAAGTGGCTATGTATTAGCATACTTATGTGTATTATGTCTTTTACGTTAGCAATAACATGTTGTATGGAAGCTTATCATGTTCTGTTGCTTTCGTACAGAGTGATGTCTACGCGGGGCGGACGAGGCCGAGGTCGAGGCCGTGACCATGGTTTCTGACCGAAGGGATGTTCTAATCCAAGATGATGGAGATGCTAATGCACCCCAAGGACCTGTTGACGGGAAAGATCTGTTGTGTGAGATGGTCGGCTCCATTCGGCAACTTGCTGAGTCCTCTAGGGGAAGGGAGAGTGTACCTAAACCGAGGGCGACGGTCGTAATGCGTGAGTTCCATCGTTTGGACCCTCCTACCTTTTCTGGGGATCCCAACCGCACGGTAGTCACTAAATGGCTGGAGTTGGTCACAAGGATCTTGGACATGCTTCAAATAGAAGAAGATGATCTGAGGGTTACTTTTGCTACCTTCCAGCTGAGGGGGAGTGCTCACCTGTGGTGGAAATTTGCCAAGACTACAGTTAGAGGCACTTGAGAGGCATTCACCAAGGTATTTCTTGAGAAATACTTTTCGGCGACTTTGAGGGATCGCTAAAGAGAGGACTTCTTTTTTCTTACTCAGGGGACGATGACAGTGGTCGAGTATGAAGTTGAGTTTACTAGCTTATCCCGATTTGCACAGGAGATCATGCCCACTGATAAGTTCAGTGCAAAGAGGTTCGAGAGGAGTTTGAGGCCCACTATCTGAGACAGTGGCGGCATTCAGGATACATGTTTTTACGGAGTTAGTGGAGACCGCCATGAAGGTGGAAGACACTCTGAACGAGACACGCAGGGACAGAGACGGTAGGAGTCAGCAGGACGGGGGACGTGCACAGTCTTGGGGACGCAAGGATAATCGTCAACGGACATCTGGTCTGAGTTCGTATCTAGTGTGATCATATCAGCCACAATCTTCAACATCCTCGCCTCCCGTAGTCTCAACGGGAAGTTTAGAGCAGAGAGAGCTTGTTTGTTACAGATGCAGACGGCCAGGGCATCGTGCGGCAGAATGCCGAAGTCCTGTGCCTGTTCAGACATAGTCGCAGTCATAGGGCGCAGGGTAGGGAGCCAGTGGTTTGTTTTGAGTGCGGCCAGTCTGGGCACATCCATAGGAACTGCCCCAGAGGACAGAGTATTTGGAGTACAGCTGGAGTACATGTTACTCCATTTGTCCAGGGACGCCAGCTATCTAGATTTGCAGATGGGGGCACCTCAGCACAGTCGGGCAGGCAATCGACAGTTTAGGGCCACAGTGGACAGCCAGAGCATATGTTCTTGCAGATCCTAGATCATCTAGAGCACCAGGACTGCCCGATGCTGCTGCTACCACCTCCATGATCAAAGGTACTCTTCTAGTCTATAGATCATGGGCCAGTGTTCTTATCGACATGGGAGCATCGCATTCGTTTATTTCTTCTGCTTTTGCATCTGCTTTGGGGTTGAAAACAGACTTGTTGGGTAGTGCCTTGAGTGTGGAGACCCTAGTAAGTGGGAATGTGATGTTGAGTCGTGTCTGTAGATCCTACAAGTTGGAGGTCACCAGCCATTGTTTAGAGTTTGACTTTATCATTCTAGACATGATCACGTTTGATGTCATCCTAGGGATGGACTGGCTGATCACTTATCGTGCTTTATCGATTGTGATCGACGAAGGGTGACGACTTGTACACCGGCGAGGGATTATTTTTGTTTTGTGGGTGATCGGGACGAGGATTTGATGTTTATGTCGAGTGCTGTACGAAACCAGGGCAACCTGAGTTTCTTCTTTTCAGCTCTCATGTTGGATGAGGTGGTTGGGGTTCGAGAAGAGTTACCTCCGGTGATTTACGACTATCCAGATGCCTTTCCTGACGATCTGTTCGAGTTGCCACCGAGCCGTGAGGTAGAGCTCTATATTGATTTGATTTCAGGAGCTGCTCCCATATCTATGTCGTCTTATCATTTTACACCTGCTGAGTTGCGTGAACTCAAGGTACAGTTTCAGGAGTTCTTGATAGGGGGTTTATACGCCCGAGTACTTCGCCGTGGGGAGCTCCTGCTCTTTTTGCTAAGAAGAAGGACGGATTCTTGCGATTCTGTATCGATTACTGAAAGCTGAATCAGGTGACAGTGAAGAATAAGTATCCGATGCCGAAGATAGATGATTTGTTTGATCAGTTGAAGGGGGCGAGTTGTTTTTCGAAGATTGACTTGAGATCAGGATACTACCAGTTGAGGATTAGGGACGAGGACATAGCGAAGACTGCCTTTCGGGCTCGTTATGGTCACTATGAGTTTCTGGTCATGCCGTTTGGTCTAACGAATGCTCCTTCCACGTTTATGAGTTTGATAAACCAGATCTTCCATCCTTATCTGAATAATTTTGTGGTGGTGTTTGTGGATGATTTCTTATCTATTCACCCACTAGGGAGGTGCACGAGGATCACTTGCGTATAGTCCTACAGACTTTGAGAGAGCATCGCTTGTATGCGAAGTTCAAGAAGTGCGAGTTCTGGATGTCTGAAGTGAGATTTCTTGGACACGTAGTGTCGACATATGGAGTAGCGGTGGATTCGTCAAAGACTGATGCTGTGACGGGTTGGGAGCAATCAAAGAATGTCTTTGAGATCCGCAGTTTTTTGGGTTTAGCAGGTTACTATCAACAGCTCGTGAAGGATTTTGCGAAACTTATCGCTCCGATGACGCGTCTGACGCGGAAGGGAGTTGTGTTTGTTTGGAGTGGGTCCTGCAAGTCGGCGTTCCAAGAGTTGAAGACGAGGTTGACTAGCTCACCAGTGTTGATTATTCCAAAGCAAGGCTGGGGGTATACATTGTACTGTGATGCATCACATGGCGATTTAGGCTGTGTTCTGATGCAGAGAGGTAAGGTTGTTGCCTATGGTTCTCGACACTTGAAGACGCATAAGAAGAACTACCCGACACATGATCTGGAGTTAGCAGACGTGGTCTTTACCTTGAAGACATGGTGTCACTATCTTTAAGGTGAGCACTTTGAGGTTTTCTCCGATCACAAGAGTTTAAAATACTTATTTTCGCATAAGGACCTAAACTTGCGCAAACGACGATGGATGGAGTTATTGGAAGATTATGATTTTGACTTGTAGTACCATCCAGGGAAGGTTAATGTCGTGGCTGACGCTCTCAGTAGGAGATCTCACGGGTCATTAGCTTTTGTGGCTATACACGAGTGGGACATTCTTGGAGAGATTGGGGAGTTTGATCTGTGTCTTGGGGAGATTGCGACGGGTGCTACCTTATTTTCAGTAGTTTCACGACCTGCATTGATTGCACGAGTGCTGGAGGTCCAGCAGACGGATTAGAAGGCTCAGATGATATGAGATCGAGTTACTAGTGGAGAGAACCCAGCGGGTTGGGTTGTTGGTTCATATCAGAGTTTGCGGTTTGGTTGGAGATTGTTTGTGCTAGAGGCATGTCCCGTTGATATACTATATGAGTGTCATCATTCTCGCCTTACAGTGCATCCTAGAGGCACGAAGATGTATCACGACCTACGTCGTCAATTTTGCTGGACGAGAATGAAGAAAGACGTGCTTTAATTCATTTCTCGGTGCCTTACCTATCAGAAGGTAAAGGCGGAATACCAAAAATCGACAGGATTGTTACAGCCATTGCCGATATCATAGTGGAAGTAGGAGAACATCACGATGGACTTTGTGTCAGGACTTCCTCAATCACCTAAGGGATATGACGCCATATGGGTTGTGGTTGATAGGTTGACGAAGCCTGCACACTTTCTCCCCATCCACGTGAAGAATTCGATGAATAGACTGAGTAGATTGTATGTCAGGGAAATAGGCCAGTTGCACGGTGTGCTAGTGTCTATTATTTTTTACCGAGACCCCTGCTTCATAGCGCGCTTTTGGCAGAGTCTTCAGGAGGCTTTGGGGACGAACTTGATGTTCAGTACTATTTTTCATCCCCAGACGAATGGTCAGTCTCAGGGGACCATACAGATTTTAGAGGATATGTTGAGGGCATGTGTACTTGATTTCAGAGGTTCTTGGGAAGATCATCAACCGTTGGCAGAGTTTGCATACAATAACAGCTATTAGTCCAGTATAGGAATAGCACCGAATGAGGCTTTGTATGGTAGGTCATGTAGGTCACCAGTGTGTTGGACATATGTGGGAGAGACCAAAGTCTTGGGACCCGACTTGGTGCGGGAGACGATAGAGAAGACCTTATGGGAGAGACCATAAGAGTTATGCAGATCGAAGGAGAAGACCTTTGGAGTTTGTTGTGGGAGATCACGTGTTCCTGAAGGTCTCGCCACGTAGAGGTTTGATGAGGTTTGGTCATAGTGGAAAGCTATCACCACGTTTCATTAGACCCTTTGAGATTCTTGACAGGGTTAGGGAGGTTGCATATCGTTTGGCTTTGCCACGTCAGTTGGCATTTGTGTACAATGTGTTTCACATTTCTATGCTTCGGAGGTACGAGCCTGATCCTTCACACGTGTTAGATTGGGCCGAGTTACTGGTCGATGAGGATGGTACTTATGAGGAGCGTCCAGTGAAGATTCTAGATACAAAGGAGCAAGTGTTGAGAGGAAGAACAATCGCCTATGTCAAGGTCCTATGGCTTCATTACGGGATTGAAGATGCGACGTGGGAGCTTCAGTTTGGGGTTCGTGCTAGATACCCAGAGTTGTTAATCTCGTGACCTTGTAGTGAATTTCGGGGGAGAAATTCCTTAAGGGGACCCTATTTCGTTTCAATTTTGAGTTATATATATATGCTTGACGCGCATTTTGGCATTTTTAGCTTTGATATGTTTATATGCATTTTGATGCATGATCGAGTTTAAATATGCATGCGGGGTTGGTTTTCGGGGTTATTGGGAGTTGCGGTGCAAATTTTAAAAATTCAAAAAAATATATTTTGAAGGCCTATAAATATCTGGCATTAGATATTTTCAAAAGATATTTTTAAAATTTATTGACTAAGTTTTTTCATTTTTCTCTCTACCTTCTCTTTAACTTCTCAGGGGCCTGGGGTTTAATTTTTGGCGATCCAACTGCCGATCTTTATTATTGGCATCGTGGTCTACGCATTCATCCAGACAAAATTTTATTTCGACTAAGTTCAATTTTGCACGTCGACCGAGACGTCAAGCTTTTAACTCACCGAGGTAGGATCCTAAACTCTATTATCTTAAAGGGATACTACGTGTAATCGTATACGTTTTTACCGTTTAAAAATGCATGAAAAGTAATTTATGTTTTAAATTGGGTTTTTAGTTTAAAATCATTTTTCATCGTTTTTGATGGATAAAAGTGTGTTTCAAGAGTTTCTTTTCGAGGTTTTGGTGTTAGGTTTGGACGTGTGTATGTCCGAGGGTATTAGATGAATGTTTGGAGGTTTGATTTGAGGTTTGGAGGTTGAAACCGTAGCTCAAAAACATTTTCTAGGCAAGGTCAGTCGGCTGAATCTTCATGATCAGTCGACTAGATCATGTCTGTGGGAGGTCAATCGATTGAACCTTAAGATCAGTCAACCAAAATGATTATGTTTTGGTTTTTCATGCTTTCCAGCGTGTGTTCAATTGGCTGGGCATGGATGGTCGACTGGGGTCTTGAGTGGGCGTTTGGTGTTTGCTTTGGTGGTGTGTTGGTTCTTTTGGAAAAAAGGATGGTTTGAAAATGGAGTTTTTATGAAAACTTGAAAAATATGTTTTCTTTTGGAGGTTTGAAGCTAACCCTTGGGGTTGAATCTTAACTTTGAAAACGTTTGATGGGAGTGTGTTTTTACATTCTAGTAGTCTCCATGTTGATGGATTGGATCTCTTTTATACATGTGTTATATAACTATTTTACGTGATGGTTTTAAAATGTTTTCTAATATAGATGTACCGTGACAGTAGATGAGTTAAGTTGAACTTCTATTGCTCCTTGGTGGAAGTCCAAAAGCGTGCACAGATTAGGTTCACTACGGTCCATCGGGCTAATTCCTGTAAACGTGGTTTGGATGCTTCTTCCATCGGCCGTGGAAATCCGCAAAGAGTCGGTTGCCTCCGTGAATGGCGTCGTTGTTGTGACTCTACATAGAACTTGTCATTATCTAGCAGGCCTTAAGTGGTTCAGGACTAGGGTAATGGTCAAGAGTCTATAATTGTTGCCTTTGTCCGTATGTGTGGCAGAGTCGGTACATAGGATTTCATTTTATCTCTTTCTCCTGGCTGTGTGGCCCGAGTGGAATATACTATTTTACTACTGCTTTCCCATAACTGTCACATGATATTTGTGAGGATGATATGTATGGTTTTAAGAATGAAAAACTTGTGATTTTGAGAAGAAAACCTTTTTGCTTCTGTGGTTGAGTGTGCGTGTATATGGTTGCATATCCTGCTTTACAGTTTTATAGTCTGTTCCTACTAGGTTTCGATTCACGATGTGAGATTTTGTTATAAAATCATTTTTAGGTGAACATGTAGAGTTGACCTAGATGTCGTGGTGACGAAAGACTTGCTGTAGTTTTTCCTATTTTTGAGACATATACTTTCACATGTGATGACTGTTTCAGAAGGCGAGTTTTGTACGCCTTGAGACGATATACTTATTCATGTATGGAACTGCATATTTACTATTTATGAGAGCTGAACTTTGGAGATTTTTTTTTACCCAAATGTTATATATTTTTGAGTTGATAGTTTTCAAACTGCAAATCTTATTTTCTTAAACGGTGTTTTGGTGAATTTTCGCGTGACCTTGATATTTGGGGCATGACAACCTGCGTGTGAAGTAGGTTTCCATCGTCCTCTGTTTTTCAAAACACAATCGTTGGCGGCGTGCCTTTGTCATCGGTGGCGTTGTCGGCGACGTGCCTTTCTCTTTCGGTTTCTAGATTTAGGCAAGTTAAGGTTGGGGATAAGTTTTCTAAAAATAATGTATCAAATACAATTCTTCTTTTTAAAAATTTATAAAACTGTTTTTAAAATTTATTTTTACAAAATAACTTTCAAATAATAATTTTAAAAAACGCAGCCAAACAAACCCTTAATGTTCATGAGCTCCTAGATATGTGACTATAATGATTTCATTCTCACATTTTTAGTTATTATAATTTCTTGCAAAAAATTCATATTCAAATAACGAGAACTGGATACCAAACTTGAACTCTTCTTGATTCAACAAAAGAAAAAAGATATAATAAATATCTCACTTAATATTAGGCCCGTAAAATGGTCTTAAATTATTTCATGTGATGAATATAAAATTGTCACTAAAAATAAGTGTTTTGTGACAATAACAAGATTTGTCACTAAAAAGCTTAGGTTATGATTTTCTATGATAGTTTTTTGTTTGTTACATAAATTTGATAACTAAATGTGTGGTGAGAAAAAAAAATTAGCGGTAAGTGACAACAATTTAGGGACAACAAAAAAATTATGTAACTAAACAGTAACTATTAATGTCGATATTTTTGACTTACCACTAAATGTCAATAGACTAATTTTTCATGACAATGCAAATTACATTCACAAAGTGTATCAATGTGTTTTGGTAATAATTTTTTCTTTTCTCATATATTTCATCGCTAAATGCGGGGAGGAAAAATTAATTTGATGCCAAAAGAATTTTATATTTTTGCAAATTAATGACAGACTTAGGTCTCATTTGGTTGAATTCTATTTTTTAGGCTTATTGGCTTTTTAGTTTTTATGCCTAGCTATTATATTAAAAGCCAAAGGCAGAACTATGTTGTGTCAAAGGGATGCAAACCCACCACCCCCAAATAATATTTTGTATGAACCTTATATTGTACTGGTATTTTTGTAATGCTTAGTGACCCATATGTTTTTTAACTCTCTTTACAAATTATCTCTTTTGTGAGCTTTATATAAAAACATCTACATGATTTTTTTAATAACATTTTACAATTTTCACCTACCTTTAATTCCGTTTATTTACATTATTTAAATAATTAAGAGGTGCACATTAATTCATTTTCTTTTTTTAATTATGAAAATGAAATAATTAAAAACTTGAGACTTTCAGCCAAATGTTCAAAAAAATAAGTTTTAACGTACAAAATCTATCAACAAATTTTTTAACACACAAAGTCTAATCGCCTACAACACAAATAAATTTAACACAAATAGATAAATTTATATGTAATGCATACAGATAAATTTATCTATCATTTTATTTTATGCAAGACAGATAAATTTATTTGTATTTTTTATACAGATAACACAGATAAATTTATCTGTGCATTTTCAAAACATGTATTAAGTACATAGATAAATTTATTTTTCTTACATAAATAAGTATACAGATAAATTTATCTGTATAAAGAATATTGTGTTTTTTTAAAACATGTATAAAGTATACAGATAAATTTATCTATATTCTTATTTATGTAAGACATATAAATTTATCTACATGCTTTTTCAAAACACGTATAAAGTAGACAGATAAATTTATCTGTATGTTTATTTATGTAAGGCAGATAAATTTATCTGTGCGTTTTATACATATTTTGAAAATACACAGATAAATTTATCTGTTCTAAGGTCTAACTGGATCTCGTACGTTAAAACTAAACTTCGCGCGTTAAAATTTTTTATAGTGAATAAAAAATAAAATTAATACTACTTTAAAGATTTATGACTAATTTTTTAATTTATTAGAACGTTCCCACCAAATAGCTGCTAAGCCAACGGAGGAGGTTGGGGACTGTAACGGATTAGTAAGGAAGGAATAAATTGGCTCCTCCTAACCGATAAGGACAGGAAAGGGATGACTTTCTCACTTCTATTACTTGCCAGAAATAGCAGACTTAGAGCTTCGCCGTCACTCCTATAATCGCGGCTTTAATGGGAATTAAGACCTCAACAATCCCCACAGAAGGCAACAAGAAAGAACTATATCAACCAACATGATTTAAAATTTTGGTTAAAGCAATTAAATACTTAGGATAGTGAAAAAACTTTGGGCAGGATCGGGTCGGACTATTTTTTTTGAGAGTCAGCTCAAACTCTAGAGATAAAGGACTCAGACTTGAGTTACGAGCTCGGGCCTTGAGCCCGGGCCTTTGGGCAGGTCTCGAGCAATCTTGACCGGGCTTTGAGTTTTTTTTTAATACAATAGTATTTGTGTAAAATACTATTATATAAGTTTGTATAATAGTTTGTAAAATACTATTATACAATAATAGTTTAAAATTAAGTTAAATTAAAAATTTAAAGTTTATTATATTATATAAGTTTGTAATTAATAATTTATTATTATAAATTAATAATTTTATAATTTATTTGTATATTTATTAATTTGTGTATTTGTTTTTAAATTTTAGGTTAAATTTCAACTTATTATAATAAAGTTATAATAAGTTTTTAAATTTTAAGTTAAACTATAAACTAATTACTAGTTGACTATATTATATAAATATAACTTTATTATTTGATTAGTTATTAAACTATAAACTATAAACTTATAAGTTTATAGTAAACTTATTAGTTTCTAATTTATTTGTGTATTTGTTTACTATAAAATTATTATTAATTGATAAGTTTATAGTTTTTATTATCATAAGTTTATTAATTTATTATAACTATAAGTTGAATAATTAAATGTTATAAACTTGAACAATTGAAATAATAAAATGCGATATAAATTTTATTAATTAAAAATCAAAAGTGAACAATTTTACACATTATAAGTGTATTATACATTTTTTAAAAAATATAGAAATTACATCACTATAGGTTAAGTACATTCCAACTAGGTTGGCACATACAAGCCTAACAATTATTTGTATTATTCTCTACTTAAAATACATGACAAATGAAATGTAAAATTATAAATATAAAAAATGACGTTTACATATGCAATAAATAATTTAAAAAATCAGTCTGAGTCTGATAATTTTTCAGATATTTCGGAGGTGTAGATTTGATGTCTGCTTCGAGTCTTTCCTTCTCGTCTATTTCTTAATACCTCTTTGATGCGTAAAGTGTGTCTCGTGTTATTATCAATACTTGGACCATTTCGGAGAGTAAATTTGGATATGGTCTCGTTGACTACCCGTGTACCTGCACTGAAAGCTGACTTCGAAGCAACTGTAGCGATAAGAATGTCAAGTATATTACGAGCTATCGCGGCTAATATTGGCTACGACACATCGTGCTGTTTTCAATAATCTAAAATATCAAAATTATCTTTATCTAAATTTTCTATAGCATCAATATAACATTAAAATTTTGTAATAGAACTCACATGAATATATCAGAAAATCGCCTATTTTTTATTATAGACCAATTGTCATTACGACTTCGAGATGAAGTCCTAACTACGAGTTGTGTTGATTGTGGTATTATATGCATTTTATATTCATCATATAAATATTTAAGTATTTTATTTATTTGGTCAAGTTGGTTTATATTACCATAAATATTTTTAAAAAAAATATTGTAAATTAATATTTTTACTCCTAGAATCTAGTATGCAAGCTATTCTAAAAATATGTATTATTTTATTATAATATATATTAAACTTATTTTTCATACTAAATATCTTTTGATAATAATTTAAATTGATTAAATATCTATCAAATATTGCTGTAATTTATTTTAATTGCAGTAAAACTAATGGAGTAGTAGGAATGTAAATAAAAGAAAATATTTTTGTTATTTGATCAAAAACTTTATAAATTTTTTTTATATATATTTAAATTATCTGAATCACTAGGTATTGGTGGAGAAAAATTAGTTTCTATATTCATTTCAAAAAATAAATCAATTGCTTTTCTTTATTTTATTACTAGTTGTAATATATTATATGTCGAGTTTCACTTAGTTTTTATATCATGTTGTAATTTTTTACATTTTATATTTTTTTTGTTGACAATTTTTTTATACATATCAAATCTCCTAGTACTAATATTTATACATCTTATTACCAACATAAATCTTTCAAAAGACTCATTATAATATTTAAGTTATTCTTTCATAATTAAATTTAAAATATGTGTGAAACAACAAATATGAAATAAAAAATCAGATAATGGAAGCTGTAAATTACGTTTTAAATAATTAGCACATTCGTTATTAAAAGAGGTATTATTTAAAGTAATAGAAAAAAATTTATTTGCAATACTACACGTAACTAGTTCTTGTCTAATAACTATACCTAAAGAAGGACCGGTATAGAAAAATTCTATAATTTTAAATAAAATTTTTTTTACATAAATTTAAATCATTATCTATAAAATGTGCTGTAATACATTAAAATTCTTGAGTATTTCTAGCAGCCCATAAATTAGAAGTTAAACTAATTTTTTCTTTTAAATTTATAAATGAATCTATCAACTCGATTTTAATTTTATCGAATCTACTTAAAACTCTATTTCTTATAGTATTTCTAGAAAAACGTTAAAATTGCGGAACAAATTCGATTTGTATCATTTCTTCAAATGCCGGTTGTTCGCTCATTGAAAATAATTGTTCTTGTTTTATTATATAAACAACAACAGAATTTTGTGTGAGTTTGTTCCCACGAAAAATTAATAATATTATCAGTTTCACTTCTACCTATTTGCATTTTATGAAGTAACATTAATAGGTGAATTTTTACGTTGACTATCGGTATGTTTACGTAAGTGGCTAGTGCCACTAGATGTGTAATCCAAAAATAGTTTATTAAAAATTTTATATTTTGCTTTAACATTAATGGTGTCATCATTATTTTTTTTTTAAAAATTTCAAAACATTCCCATATATTCGAAACTTTTTTGCTAAATGAACCTACAGATGCAGATGCTGATGCATGTGCAGATATTGATGAAGTAGTTGGTGGATTAAGAATAGAAGCAGGGGGAGTGAGATTAGAACCAGTAGGTAGAAATATGAAAATATCTTCTTATTCAGTAACAGTAAAAATATTTGGATCCATCGATAAAAAAAATTATAAAAATCTTAATAAAATTTTTTAGAAAAATTAGAGAATAAGACTAAAATTTAAGAAACTTGAAAATAAAATAAAATTTAATTTTTAAAAAAATTAATTAGAATTTTAAAAAAATGTATTCAAAATTTAATTAAACATGCAACAAATAAATTAAATTATAAAAAATTTAATTTTTTTAGAGACTAGAATTTAAATTGCAAGAAATAAATTAATAAATTAGAGTATAGATATTAGAATTTGAAAGAATTAAAAATGAAATAAAATTTAATTTTTTTAAAAAATTAATTACAATTTTAAAAAATTGTATTCAAAATTTAATTAGATATTACAACAAATAAATTAAATTGTAGAAAGTTTAATTCTTTTAGAGACTAGAATTTAAATTGTAACAAATAAATTAAATTGTAGAAAGTTAAATTGCAACAAATAAATTAAATTGCATAAAATAAAGCAAACCGAATTAAGAAACTCCGATCTTTAATTTTGATCTCAATCGATTTGTATTTTGATTTTGATCTTGATTCTTGATCTTTACTCCTTGATTTGCCAACAATTGCACCGAACCCGAATATTACTGAACTCAAATATCACCGAGTAATTAGAGAGAAAAATTAGAGAGAAGAGAGATGCTTAGATAAAAAAATAAAAATAAACATCCTTATTTATAGGAAAAAATTGTATTTAAAAATAAAACTAACCGTTAGCTGGGCCGAGCCGGGCCCAACGGTAAAAAAATTGTAGCCGTTGATTTTCAACCAGAATTCATCTGGGCCATCCGTTTCAAAATCTAACCGTTGGGGGGGGAGAGGGCTGGGCCCAACGGTTAGCCCGGGCCTGTGGCTAGACTTGTGGCGGGCCTAGGGCTGGGCTTTCAGGCGGGTGGGCCTCGAGTCGAGCCAACTCGGCCCACAGGCTTGAGGGTGCGACCTAGGCTCGGCCCATGAACGGTACAGGCTGGGCCCGCACAGTAACCGATTTCAAGCAAGCTTCGGAGCCCCGTTGGGTCTCGGGCAATTTTTACACGCCTGTACCCTCCAATCCCCATCATTCATTTGCAATTGAATAAGCCACAAAAATTAGTTTTTACTCCAAATGGATTGCGAAAGGTTTGCCGTGTCATTGAATAAGTTTTCTTTCTACTTGATATCCTAGAAATAATAAACCTCCAACCACTGAGGTTTGGTATTTGAATTAGTCTCAAGTTAATTCGTTTAATTTGACAAGTTTTGTTGCAACATTTATATATGCCATACACCAGTTTGGTGAGTCATTACAATTTAATCAAAACAAGTTTTGTTTTTCTTTCAAAGGACCACAAAATAGAACTCCATCTTCGCCAGCTGACGGTAAGTTACCCTGTTAATTTTAATATCGGGGGTGGGTAGAAGCTGACATAAAAGTAATCTTTTTTTGTCTTTTTTCTTAATAATACAAAAGTTAAAAAAAAAACATAACCAAAACCTGCTTTTGACTAAAATACCTTTTAAATCCCATGGAGTTTTTACCTTTTTTTAGCTTTTATAGCAACAACAAAATACAAAAAATGAGATGTATGCTGGTGAAACAGTGGAATAGAAGGAATATTTTCATGATGTCAAGGTTAGCAACTTGGTTTTATTCCTCAATTTGTTTATTTTTCTAATTTTTTTAGCAACTTAGTTGGTTGGTTTTATTCTTTATTTGCTTAATTTTCTAATTTGTTAGCAACTTGGTTGGTTTTATTCCTTTATTTGTTTATTTTTCCAATTTTTACCGTTCTGGAAATATAGTGGTAAGATGAGTTCCCAAAAATGTCAAGATTTTGGTCAAAGACTCCAACTAGCTAGTAAAAGCTAGGAAGTATACTAATCCAACAAACTTTACTCAATGGACAAAGAAGATATATGAGTAACCCTCTTTTTATATTAAAAAGGACAAATTCTATAACAAAAAATAAAAAACTAATAACTCAATGTCTACTAAACACCTGAAGCATCTACTTTTATCAATTAGGTGCCTAAGTAATTAAATTCATATCAATTAACATCATGACGTCAAACGCGGTAAAAGAAAAAAAAGGAACAGAATTAACTGACATGGTAAAATGCGAGTTTAGTATTCAATTTTCATTTTAGGTAATTTCGTTCATTTTTTAATGTTGTTGGTCTATCTAAGACTTGATGCATAATACTTGAATTTAACCTTTGAAGTTTAAGTTTATGTCAAACAATATTTGAAGTTTATGTGAAATAATCAGGTATTGTTTGGGTTTTATGAAAGCACACAATATTGTTTGCTTTTTAAATCACAACCTCTTTATTTCAAGTTCGTTGCTTTAATTGAGTTACATATTAGTTTTTTTTAGTAGTGTGTGGAATTGCGCATGATTCTAAATCGAAACAACCCGCGGGTTCTATTAGATTGGTATGTTTTGGTTTTCTAAACTATTAATTTAATTGTAGCTCCAAAAAATTAGAACCACCAAGATTAATTAATTCGGTCTTATATTTAGTATAAAATCAATTCAAATCGACGTTTTTTTAGTAAGGTTCAACTCTAAAGACACAACAATCCTCTAACCCATTGTTTGCCTTCTCTATATTTTGTGACCTTTCTTTTAAAAAAATTTAAAAATTAAAAAAAAAATCACTTTAAGCTGTGCCAAGCCCCAAATATTGATTGATATTATTTTTTAATACATAATATTGTTGTATCATCAAATATGACATTTTTACAATAATTAAATAATAATGAGAGTTGTATAAAACTTGTTGTATCTATGATTATATTTGTTATTTGTACTAAATCTGATATTTTCAATTGGTATTAAAAAAAACTTCAGTCCCTCTAATATTATTGTACCATATATGGATGATAAAAGACTAGCACACTAAATTACATATATATAATGTGACTTAATACCCCTTTCCCACCTCAAATGGTCATAAATTCAATTCTACTTATGTGTTTTTCTAAAAAAAATATTTTTTCTCCACTAAAATTGTATACATACCTAAATTATTTAAAATATGTTAAAATTCTCATTTAAAAGAAAATACCTCTAAGGTTTTGTTTGGGATCACTTAAATGCTGGCCTTTTTACACACACACAAAAAAACAGCTTTTAAGCCATAATATTTGGTTTTCTAAAACAGCCAACCAACTTTTTTCATTTCTTTTTTCAAGAAAAAAAGTTTATATACATACCAAACACTTTAATTTTTTTGAAATAAAATTACCATATTACTCTCAATGTAAAAAGTCAATCCTCCTCACTAAAACAAAAAAAAGTCATGCCAATATCTTAAATACTACAACTTAAAAATAAAAAGTAAGAGCATATCAGATATTTTAATTAAAAGAAAAAAAGCTAAAAAACTATTATAAAAAATTATTCGAAACAATTTAACTTTTTCTTATTCCTCTTTTTTCTACAAAAATTAAATCTTTTAAAATTCAAGCTTTTAAAACATCCCAAACAAGGGCGAATTTAGAATAGTGATTCATGTTTATAAGAATTTGAAGGTTTATGTGTTTAATTATTGCCAGTTTTTTTATTTAAGACTGGCAATGTAACAAAGATAATAATCAAAATACGATAGAAGGAAAATCAACTCTTCTAATTTATCATTATATAAAAAAAGTTGTCTATTCATTTTGAATACATTTAGATTTTACATAAGTTTGTGGGTTTCGATTATTATTATCATATATTTATTTAGGTCTTATCGCTAAATGTATGCTCTCTCTCTCTCTCTATATATATGTGTGTGTGTGTGTGTGCGCGCGCGCGCGCACGCGTGTGTGTTGAGATTTGAATACCAATTTTTGAACGCAGACGAAAGCAAAAATTCACATTCAAAAGCTAAAAATAATCAATACCGAGAATTTATGTAGTTCGACCTACACCAGTTTACGTCCATGAGCGAGAGAAAATATTTTACTAATGTCAAATGTGAAAGAGTATAGCACCCATCTCCCTTCTCTCTACCAGCTAATCTCACAGATTTTTTATCTGCTCTCATCTCAACCCTAAGGCTCTACTAGTGTCCTATTAATAGGCACACACACGTAGAAACCCTAAAGCCCATGAGCCCATATTATTATAACCATGTACATAATTTCTAGTGGGTTCTTAATCATACCTCAGCCCAATTACATATAGACCAAAATTCATATAATAAATACGGGCCCAGTAGAATACAAGGCACCTAGCCCAATAATCTCCACATTGACATGAATTCTGGAAACCACCCTAATGATAACTAGCATCACTGTCGATTCCACCGTCGTCATCATCGAACTGCCACATCCAAACAGCATGGCCCGCGCCTCTACACTGTAGTGCTTGCACCCCAATCTAGGTGCCCTACAAAGCTCACTACTTTGTAAAAGAATGTGGCTCCATCTCTCCCTCTTTGTGCACACAACCAGAGAGATCACCGCCACTAACCAAATCAAAAGCAAATGAGACTCGCTTCTATCGAGGTGTACACCTGTCCATTACGTATGTCGTATTAGTCTCTTTACCCGGAGCTTTCCTGTAAACATCCAATAACTATTGCTCTCGCATCTTGACGGCATCTTGCATACCATCTGATTTGCTCACCTGCACACCTGTACTACCTCGTTACTTCCGTGTACCACTGCTCCTATTCCATGTGCTTTTCCACAACTGTTGTTTACCTTGATTACCTTTACATTTTTTTCGTGTATGTCGTCTACCTGTATTACTCATCTAATGTCTGACAGTAGGTCCACTTGTTACAACATTTCCTACGAGCCTACATAGGTTATTAATCATATGTCCATGCAGTATAATTCTTGTTTTTTTTAAACCCAAAGAACTCCACCTCAAGGTGAGAACTTGCAACCTCTCGAATCTAGTATCCCTAGAGAAATCAAATTCTTCCTTAGATTCGGCACATGTTTTGTTGGAGGCAAACTGCCAAGATTATTGATTTGAATATAATTTTTTCGATAAAAAATTACTGAATGGACAATCGCCGAAACAGGCTCCAGTTTAAAATTTTTTGATGTCGAACGATCAAAATAAAACCCGTACTCCCAAAGTTAGATTCGGGATTACACCTTTTAAAATTTGGTCGAATGATTTTGATTACTGCAACAACTACAAATGTGAGTCCTTCGAGTTAAAACCCCAATCAAGTCTTCTACTGTATTCCTGGATGCGAGTCACGAATGTAGAGTGGGTTACGATCTATCGTGATCATGAACCTATTAATCTAGCCACCTAGGATTTTTGTGGAAACCCTAATTCAATAATGAATGTTATGTGGAATGTAGCCTAAGGTTAGCATAACTGCATATATATAAGGCTACAACATGGACCTATAGAATAAATATGACTTGGGTTTTTAATGTAATTATGAAAACTCGCCTGCCCTAGAGACAGTTTCATAAAAACATTAATTACGAATCATATCACTAAAGAATCGTAATTGCACTCACAGCCACATTCTCAAAACCGATTATTCGAGCTTATGTTATTAAATGCTTAACTCATATCCCCACGTTAAGATTCTCGATATCCGCCAATTAAAATTTAATTACTAAAATTTAATTTAATTGGCTTTTTAAAATTCTTTAAGACCTTCCGCTTAACTTATTTGACGACCGAATAATTTAATCCACCTGCAGGGTTTGACCTGGTCAAAAGTTATAAACTTTTTTAAGGAGATATCGTCAATCTCGAACAATCGGAACGTAAATTCCGTCAATAATTAATATTCGTCATATATTTAATACCGCTATCTAACTAATCGAGAATATTGACCCGTAAAAGATCACACTCTCTAATGAATCAAAACAGCAAATACGAAATATACGCGAATAATAATTATTTCGGAATTAAGAGTATAAGCACTCATAAAATCTTGGAGTGTGAATTAATTATATAGTCAGTATAAAATTAATTATCCCAATGTGGTCATGTTTAATACACGAAGTGTATATTCGAGCTCCTATTATTAAATGCTTTACTCATCTCCCCATGTTAAGATTCCCAATACTCACCGATTAAATTTAATTACTGACAATTTAATTCAATCGGTTTCTTAAAATTTCTTAAACCCTTCTGCTTAACTTATTTGACGGCCGGATAATTAAATCCACCTGTAGGGTTTGACTCGGTCAAAATTTACAAACTTCCTTAAGGAGGTATCGTCAATCCCAAACAATCGGGATGTGAATTATGTCAATAATTAATATTCGCCATATATTTAATACTGCTATCCAACTCATCGAGAATATTGATCCGTAAAAGATCGCGCCATCTAATGAATCAAAACAACGAATACTAAATATACGCGAATAACAATTATTTCAGAATTAAGAGCATAAGCACTCATAAAATCTTAGGGTGTGAATTAATTTATATAGTCAGTATAAAATTAATTACCCCAATGTGGTCCTATTCAATACACAAAGTGTACTAGCACAGAGAGTCAGAACAATAGACGACACTATTATCTGTTTCCCGTAACCAAGATAGGCTTACTAAAACTCTGTGCTATAGTCGTACCGATGGTTTTTTCAATTCCATCTAAATTGTGAACCGTAAACTTATATTCTACAAGAATCTATAATCTGGTCTTTTGTGTGCAAGCCGTATTCTACACACTAGATTAAATATTGTACAGAATAAAGTACATCCAAGCATAACATTAAAGAAATGATATCGCATACTTTGCTTGTTAAAATTCTCATAAAATGAAAATTAATTTTATTAAAGAATAAAATGAAATACTAAAATAAACAAAATCTATGGTTTCTTAGTAAACAACCTTACAATCTCCCACTTATACTCAGAACCATGCTGCCATACATCTGACTCTTATACCCTCTACATGACTATCAAAAGTCTTAGTCGGTAAGCTCTTTGTAAAAGGATCTATAGGGTTGTCCCTTGATGCAATCTTGGTCACAACAACGTCACCTCTCTGTATAATTTCTTGTATCAAATGATATTTATGCTCAATGTTCTTTTCGTTCTTGTGGACTCTTGGCTCCTTCGAGTTTACAACTGCTTTGCTATTTTCACAGTAAAGTGTAATAGTCGACTGAACTGAAAGCATCACATCTAAATCTAACAAGAAGTTTCTGAGCCATATGACCTCCTTAGTTGCTTTAGAAGTTGCCACGTACTCGACCTTCATGGTGGAATCGACAATGTAGGACTGCTTGATACTCCTCCAACTTATAGCTCTACCTTCCATGGTAAACACATATCCTGAGGTCGACTTACGGGAATCTTTGTCTGACTAAAGGTCCGAGTCTGTATACTCTAAAGGTACTAAACTATCTACCTGGTAAATCAACATATAATTCTTATCTTTTTTAAGTACTTGATTATATTTTTTACCGCAGTTCAATGCTTCTTCTCTGAATTAGACTGATATTTTCTAATCATGCCAACGGTAAAGTAAATATCGGGTCTAGTACGAAGCAAAGCTTACATTAAGCTTCCTATTGCCGAAGTATAAGGAACAGTCTTCATCTTCTCTATCTCATCAGCTCTCTTGGGACACTAATCGCTGAATAGAGTGATTCTATGCCTAAAAAAGCGAAACTCTTTCTTAGAATCCTACATGCTAAAACGAGTAAGTATGTTATCGATATACTTTACTTTGAGAAGCCGAACATCTTTTGTTTTCGATCTCACAAAATCTTGATCCCAAGAATGCGACTAGCTTCTCTTAAGTCTTTCATATCGAGTTGCCTAGATAACCAGACATTTACTGAAGATAACACCCCCATATAATTTTTGATTAGCAAGATATCATCTACATAAAGTACTAGAAAGACCATCACACTTCTGTTATGTTTTTTGTAGACACAGGACTCATCTGGACTTTGATCAAAATCATATGGCTTTATGACTTGTTCAAACCAAGTATTCTAAGACCTCAATGCCTACTTAAGTCCATAAATGAATCTCTTAAGCCTGCACAACATGTGCTCCTGGCCCTTTGCTATGAAATCGTCTGGTTGTATCATATACATACACTCGTCAAGACTTTCGTTAAAGTTGTCCTGACATTTATTTGTTAAATTTCGTAATTGAAATGAGCTGCAATGGATAAGAGAATTTGGATAGACTTAATGATGGCTAACGGCGAAAAGGTTTCTTCATAATCGATCACTTCTTTATGAGTGAATCCTTTTGCAACAAGCCTAGCTTTGAAGGTTTGTACCTTTTTGCCTGCTTCTCTCTTTCTCTTGTAGATCCACTTGCATCCGACAAGCTTTATCCCTTCAGGTGGTTCTATAAGTTTCCAAACCTGATTAGAATACATAGATTTTATCTCTGAATTTATAGCATTTTACCAAATATCTGCATCTTTGTCCTGGAGTGCATCATTGTAGTTACATGGTTCGGTATCTAGTTCTACCGGGATCCTGTTAAAAGACTCTTCCAAAAATATATACCGATCGGGTTGATGAACAACCCTTCCACTACGACGAGGCACTTCCTGCGTCTGTGTACTAGTAATAACACGCTGTGCAAAATTTGAACCCGGTACACCATTATCTGCATGCTCATTTGGCATGTTAATGGTAACACCCTAATCTGGTTCAGGATCTGCACCTGTCCCGATAATCCTTCTACTTCGACGAGGAATGGGATATCAGTAACTTGTGGTTCCTTTTCCATTCTACTGGTATTTTCTCTCAATTCTTCCAGAACAATTTTACTTTTGGGCCCGTGGTCCATAATATAATCCTCTTCCAAGATTCGAGCATTGGTGTTAACAACAACTTTCTGATCCTTAGGATTATAAAATAAACCACCTTTCATTCCCTTGGGATACCCGACAAAGAAATAGACTTCTGTCCTCGATTCTAACTTACCTGCATTTTCTTTCAGCACATGTGCTGGACAACCCCAAATTCGAATATGTCTCAAACTAGGCTTGCGCCTGGTCCATAATTCTGTGGGATCAGTAAAAGGTATGACTTAGAAGGTACCAAGTTCAGAATATAAGCTGTTATCTCTAATGTTAGTCCCCAAAACGAATCGGGTAATTTTGAATTACTCATCATCGACCTTACCATCTTCATAAGAGTCCTATTCCTTCTTTCTGCTACACCATTCTGTTACGAAGTGCCCAGTGCAATCAATTGGGATATAATCCCTTCTGATGACAAGTAGTTCTTAAACTCTCCAAAGAGATACTCACCACCACGGTCGAGTCGTAATGATTTAATACTTTTACTCAGATGCTTCTTCCCCTTCGCCTTGAATTCTTTGAATTTTTTAAATGAGTCAGACTTATGGTGCATCAGGTAAATGTATCCATACCTTGAGTAGTCGTCAATAAAACTGACGAAGTACTTAAAGCCACTTCTAGCTTGGATAGTCATAGGACCACACACATCATAGTGAACCAGTTCTAACGGTTTTTTAGCTCTATAGCCTTTGGCCAAAAAGAGCCTCTTGGTCATATTATCCTCTAAGCAGGACTTTGAGACTGGAAGTGTCTCCACTTCCAATAAACTCAAAGACACATCTTCTACCAGTCTATTTGCCCTTTTTAGATTAATATGATCCAAGCGTAAGTGCAAAAGAAACATTTTGTTCATTAATGAATGATCATTTCTCTTATATGGTAAATTAGATGTATTATTCAATTCGGTTAGTTACAGTATAAGAGAGATAGGAGATATAACATATAGATCACTCACCAATGTATCAGAACAAATAAAATATTTATTTTTTTCTTAATAACCATAGAGTCATTAAAATTAACAGAAAATTTATTTTTCACCAAATTAGAAATCAAAATTAAATTCGTTCTAATAGAAGGTACATAAAAATATCTTTTAAAAGTAAATCCCTATCTCTACTAAAACTGTGAGTGATATCTCCTACTATAACTGTTGCCACCCTAGTATTATTGCTCATATGTAGGTAAATGTTTCTATCACTAAGCTGCCTGATTTTTTGAAACCCCTGTAAAGAATTACAGACATGATTATTGGCTCCCGTATCTACACACCAGGTATCAGTAGATAACACCGCTAAATATGTTTCAACCACTAGTGAACAGAAATTACCTTACTTGTTCTGCTTACTGAGAAAAACTTGACACTATTTTTTCCAATACCCCAACTGGTTACAGTGATAGCACTTGCCTCTTGGCTTTTTTACACCCGCTTTTGGCCCCTTAGTTGCTTTTGGATTTGTGCCTCCCTGTTTTTGAATATTTTTTTCTTCTTGCCTTTTGGCTTAAAGGAAAAGCTTTTTTTAGCCACATGCACAATACCTGGCTTCCTAAAAACACCCTCGGCTATTTGAAGTTCTTTAAGAAGTTCTGCCAATGAAAAGCTGAGCTTATTCATGGAATAATTCAGGTAGAACTGCTTAAAGCTATCAAGCAATGATTGGAATATGATATCGACCTAGGTTTCTCCGTCAATCTCAGCTCCTTTGATCTCTAGTTCATTCAGAAGACTGATCATCTTCAGAATATGATCCATAACTGGGGTTCTTTCAACCATGCTTGTATTCATCAGAGATTTCATGGCCATCTGCTTAGCAGCACGATTTTGATCCTCAAATATTTATTTGAGGGTCATAACCATGTCATAGGCACTTGACATAGACCGATACTGATGTTGCAATACATTTAACATAGAAGCCAAATGTAACAGCGAACCATCTGATCAGCTTTCTGCCACTTCTGATAAGCTCGGGTTTCCTGTTCGGTCGCCCCTGCATCACGTACTAGTGGACAAATCTCAGATAATACAAATTTATAGTCCTCGGTAGTTAAAACAATATCTAAGTTCCTTTTCCAGTCTATATATTTTGGTCTCGTTAGTTTGTTTTCTTTGAATATGGTCGCGAGTGGATTGAAAACCATTTAAATCTTGAGAATCACATAATTAAAAACCATTAATTATGACGAGTAAAAACCTTGAATTTTATTTTAAATTAGTTTCCTCTACCATTTAAAAAAATCGCCAACAACTTGGTACCGTGTGAATAGCGTGCCCCGATAGAAATACATCTACTATCCATTGTTTGTTCAAACATACTAATTTCTATTAATTTTACTATATAGGTAACAAATCGTGCCGAGTTAAATTAAATAGCTGACATAATTTTGGTCCAATAAATAATAGCAGTGACTCAAATGGAGATAATACTATTATTTACAGCTAAGTATTAACTACCACCTATTCCCGAATCAATTGTTTCGCAATGAATCTTTCAGATAGAGAAGTGATCTATACTAACGGTTATCTAGAATTACCCTGAAGGAGGTTCTTACCAGCGATATTGCAATTAATTATGTTCGATGGAGAGAAATGTCTTACTACCAACACATAGAATTAATTACATTATTTACGAACTAGTGACGAAGACCGCATAATTTATCTGTAAATAAATTTTCTCCCCCACTTAGTTTTTAAAAATATTTTTTAGGATTATAAAATATATTTAATTAAAATGAATTTGTTAATTTTAAAAAATCACACGATCTGAAAGATTTTAATTTTTTCAAACCATATTTCTATATTTTAATGTGTAACAAATAAAATATTTTAAAATATTTATTTATTTAAAAAATTAATTTTAAATAAAATCAAGAATTTAATTTAATTTTTTAAGTTACACATTTTTTCGAAAAATAATAATTTATTAAAATTAAACTATTTCTCTTAATTAATTCAAAATTCAAAATTAATTTTCACATTTTTTCAAGATATCTGATTTTAAAAAAAATTATCTTAAATGTGTTATTTTCTAACAAAATAAAATATCTAAATTTTTTAAAAAAACATTAATTCTAATTAAAGAAATTTTAATTTAATTTTTTCATTACAAAAATTAATTAAAATCGATTTTTTTCGAATTAATTAAAATAAACAGAAAATATAAAATAACACTATATATCATCCACACAATTAAATAATATAAATGCAAGATATATATGTTCTGGTTTCATCCTTTTGTTAAAAGATAAACTTGAAATCATTCAATACCATCAGAATCAGCTATCTGGCATCTGAAAGCTATCAGGAATTTTCATAACGCAGTGTTATAATTATACAACACCACCTGAGTCCCAAAACCACCAAAATAGCCAGCCATAACAGCTTAGCCACCAGCCATCGCCGGCCACCGCCGGCGCCGCCCAAGTCACCACCTTCGCGTGGCTTTTTTCACCTCATCCGACGTCCATTTTGCCCCAATTTGTTTTTGAAAAATAGCTCACAAAATATTCTATTTTTTGTCCAAAAATAGAATTAAAATAGCCCCGAAAATTTCTTTCAATGAGGGTCGAACAACCCCCACCGCCGCTATCAAGTAGTTGTCATTGCTTTTTGCTGCTCCACCTATCGTTGTTTCGGCTCCGATTTTTTGCTGTTTTTAGCACTAATATATAGCCATATAATGCCGTGAAGAAAGCCCCAAAACAGCCTCGAAAAAGCATCAAAATAGCCCCACCGCTCCTTGTCGCCGCTACCGCTGTTTTTCGTGCCGCATTTTTACAGCTATTTCTCACAACTTTTTAGGCTATTTTCTATCCATATTTTACTACTATTTTATGCCTGAAAACCTATTCAAAAATAGTTTTGAAAACACCTCAAAAAACCACCAGTGGGGCTATTTTGGGCCAGTTTTTTCGTGCTTTTGAAAACTATTTTGATACTGTTTTTTAAGCCTAAAAATTGTAGAAAACTTGCTGAAAATCCTATCACAAAATTTATGAAAAACCACCACGATCCATGGCTCGAAAAACCCGAAACCACCACCGATGCTGTCGGTACTTGTTTTTCGTGTATTCAAACATGTTCTTACATCTATCGAATAATATTTAAAGAACAAATAAAATTTTTATATCGAAATCTATGTCCTAAAGGCTCACAGTCGATCTTAAAAGCCTAAACTATCACAATTAACATTCGTGATTAAAAAAATTAAATCATCATTCAAACTATGCAATCAAACATGAATATAACGATGATCATAAAATCGAGATTAGAACACCTGCAAAACAAAGTTAGCACAGTTCTAAAACTACTCGATCCATCGATTAAACCATATTTATTAATCAAAATGGCTCTGATGCCAATTGCTGGAGGTAAACTGTCAAGATTATTGATTTGAATACGATTTTTTATTTACAAAATATTGAATGGCCAATCGCCGAAACAGGCTCAAGTTTAAAACATTTTGATGTCGAATTATCAAAATAAAACTTATACTCCCAAAGTTAGATTCGAGATTATTTCTTTCAAATTCTAGTAGAATTATTTTGGTTACTGCAACAACAAAAAATGTGAATCCTTCAAGTTGAAGTTTTGATCAAGCCTTCTGCTGTATTTCCGGATGCGAGTCACGAATGTAGAGTGGGTTACGATCTATCGTGATCTTGAACCTACTAATCTAGCAATCTAGGATTTTCGTAGAAATCCTAATTCAATAATGAATGTTACGTGGAATGCGAGTTAGGGTTAATATAACTGCATATATAAAGGGTTACAGCAGGGACCTATAGAGTAAATATGACTTGGGCTTCTAATGTAATTATGAAAATTCGCCTACCCTTGAGACAAATTCATAAAAATATAAATTACAATTCATACCACTAAATAATCGTAATTGCACTCCTAGCCACGTTATCAAAACCAATTATTTGAGCTCCTGTTATTAAATGCTTAACTCATCTTCTCATGTTAAGATTCTCGATACCCGTCAATTAAAATTAATTTTTGACAATTTAATTTAATCGGCTTATTAAAATTTTTTAAGCCCTTCCGCTTAACTTATTTGATGGGTGGATAATTAAATCCACCTGTAGGGTTTGACCCGGTCAAAACTTATAAGCTTCCTTAAGGGGGTATCGTCAATTCTGAACATTCGAGACGTGAATTCTGTCAATAATTAATATTCACCATATATTTAATATTGCTATTCAACTCACCGGGAATATTGACCCGTAAAAGATCGTACAATCTAATGAATCAAAATAACGAATACTAAATATACACGAATAATAATTATTTTGAGATTAAGAGCATAAACACTCATAATAATCTTGGGGTGTGAACTAATTTAAATAGTATGTATAAAATTAATTACCCCAATGTGGTTCTATTCAATACGCAAAGTGTACTAACACAGAGAGTCGGAATAATAGACGACTTTATTATCTGTTTCTCGTATCCAAGGTAGGCCTACTAAGACTATGTGCTATATTCGTACTATTGGTTTATCCAATTTTATTTAAACTGTGAACCGTAAACTTATATTCTGCAAGAACTTATAATCCGGTCTTCTGTGTGCAAGCCGTACTCTACACACCAGATTAAATACTATACAAAATAAAGGACATCCATGCATAACATTAAAAAAATGATATTGCATACATTGCTTGTTAAGATTCTCATAAAATGAAAAATAATATTATTAAAGAATAAAATAAAATACCAAAACTAACAAAATTCATGATTTCTTAGTATACAACCCTGATATGTCTAACCCCAGTTAAAATCAAAACGGTTCCATCAAGCCTGCAAAACCGCATTGTCTCTATACCGATAATTCTGCTCGCTGCATTGTTAACCATCCTGATAGTACCCCTATCGCATAACTGATACGTATCAAAATACTCTCTGACTGCATACATGTGAAATGAACATCCAAAATCTAATATCAAATCTGATTTTTCTATATCTGAAGTAACTGTGAGCACTTCTAATTCTTTATAATCGGAGCCCTTTGTAACCACTTTCTCTGATGATTGTTTTTTCCCCTTGTCCGTTTGGTACTTCAGACAATTTCTCTTCAGATGATCTACCTTGTCACAATAATAGTACTTCTCTTTGTAACCTCTCGGCTTGGAACGACTTTTCTTCTTGGACCCCTCCTGCCTTACTATTGCCCTACCTCTGACTTCCCCACTGCCTGATGGAATCATGATGCCCTCTCCCTGTGATCTGTCACTATCCCTCTTCTTCAACATTTCAAGAGATATGAGAATAGCAACAACCTTATCTAAACTGAGGGTATTTTTCCCAAATATCAGTGTAGTCCTCAAACGCTCGTATGATGAAGGTAAAAAACCAACAGGAGAATTGCTTTAACCTTGTCTTCGATCTTTGCGCCGATAGAATCCAATTCCGTCAGTATCCTGTTAAACTCATCCAAATGCTCCATAAAGTTCACTTCCTCTATCATGTGAAGTGCATATAACTATTTTTTTAAAGACAGCCGATTCGTCAATGTTTTGGACTTGTACCTGCTCTCTCTAACTTAGCCCAAAATTTTGCCAGATCGCTTTCGTTGATGACTTCCTTAAAAGTGCTATTATTGAGATACAACTAAATCATACTATTCGTCAAGCCCCGCATCTCTTCCCACTCTACATTATTTATCGTTTTCAATTTTTTTGACTTCTTCTTGAGAGCCTTGATCAGTCTTTCGCACGTCAAGATATTCTTCACCATTTGCTGCCATAAGGTGAAGTCGTTCTGGCCGTTAAAAGGTTCAATCAGGAAATTCGAACTCTTCAACGCCATTAGATTTATGTCTGGTAATCCCCCACAATATGAACTCATCGCAATATCATATATGTGTAAACCTTGTCCCACGCAGCTCAAATCAACTCTAATTGTACCCGATCACACCCGATCAATCCCAATCTATACTGATTTTGCTCTAATCTCCCACTACGATTTTGAATCATCTACCGTTGGTTCTAATATCACTTGTTGAGATTTGAACACCAATCTCTAAACGTGAACGAAAGCAATCCATGCACAAAAAATAAAAAATAATCAACACTAAGAATTTACGTGTGTAGACACTCTAATTTGACCCCATCTAATCTTAGGTGAATTCGATGATGAAAACGGTTGGACTGGTGCCTCAATTTGATCCTCGAAAAGTGATCCAAGCTCGGTATTTGAACCTTAACCATCATAAACCTTCAAAACCAAAGAAGTTATATCAAACAATCGATAGCTTGTTGCCCAAGTCAATGCCAGAAGTGGCGACCGCTATGTTCATTGTGGCGATCGCCAATAGAACCTTGTGGAACCTTTTTAAACATGGCGACCACCAACTCCAACATGGCGACCGCCAACTCACATTATGGAGGCCGCCAACTCCAAATGGCATGACATACCTTAGAGCATGGCAGCATCTCATTGGTTGAAAAACTCTATAAATATCGTACCTGTGGTACGTTTGAAGGACAGAAAAATTATAAAGAGGTTTAGTAAAAGAAGTTCTGCCGAGTCGCCGAGTAATTTCGATCCCCGACGCCAAAGCCCTGCCAAAATACCGAGATCCGAGCCTTCGATAGTCCCAAATCCTAGCTTGGATCATCGCCCGAGGATCAAATTGCTCACCCACATCCCCCGACTTGAGGATTCCTTAGCGATCCAGGTATTCTGCTTGGATCCCCGGTCATTTTAGCTCTATCTTCTCTCTTTTAGAGTGATCGGGTTGATTTTCACGTATCCGTTCCAATTACGTTCTTGTTTTACTTCATGTTTCAGCTCATGTAGTTTACTTGTTTTGTTAGTTTACTTATTTACATTTTAAGCTTATTATAAATTGTTAAATCATTAAATAGTGCTAATATTTTTGACAATTATAACTTATCAATGTTGTTAATTGTTATAATCCAATACACTTATATAAAAATGGTTGTAATAGTCAATATTGCATCCATTTAAATTCTAGGATTTTACTCATTTTTTTTTCCTTTTATATTAATTTAATATTTTAGCATTTATTTTTCTTTTAGTCTAAATTTCATTACAATAAATTTCATTTTCTTATACTTATTAGTTTAACGCTCCATTTTTTATTCTTCTAGTTTAGTGTTTATTTTCTTCTAGCATTACTTTAAATTTTATTTTTCTAGTACTTCATTTATTAACTTTAAGTTTTCTTTATAAGCATTTTTATTTCCTCTTTCTTTTAAATTTTAATTTTATATTTCATTTAAATACTAGCATTTTCTTTTCTTCTTTTAATTCTACCTTAATATTCTTTTGCTAACACCAGCCTAAATGTTCTTTTATAGTAGATGTTCTTTCATTAGTGTAATTTTCTTTCCTATCATTTTATTTTCTTTTAGTATTAGTTTTAATTTCCTTACAAAGTTTTATTTAGCATTTCATTTCTTGTAATATTAATATTTATTTTTTCCTGTAGAAATTCATTTTTCATTTTCTTTTTTTTATATAATCTTATTTTCTTTTTATGGTACTTTTCTTTTATTTTGCTAAAATCAAAAATTATAAAAAAACTTTTTAGTTAATTTTCATCTCTAAGTAGTTCATAATTTTTTCTTTTAAAAATACTCCATTATTCTTTCTATTTCTCCTATTTTTTTGTCTTTTATTCTCTTTTAAAATGTAAAATGTTAATAACTAAATTTTCTTAATTTTTCTTTTATAATATTTTTCTTTTTTTTCTTCTATTAACTACAAAAAGCACAAATCATAAAAATATCTTTTAATGTTATTTTTATTCTTCTTATTTTTATCTTTTGTATAAATATTTAGATTTTCTTCTTAATAGCATTTTTCACTATTCATATTTTGTCAAATCTTTTTCTTTTCTTTTAAAAATCTTTAAGTATGCTTTTGTCATAAAATTCTTATTTTAAATTTCTTTGTTAAATAGGATTTCTTATAATGCAGCATTTTTCTCTTTTATGCATTTCTTATTTTATATTTTTTACTTTTTTATTAATTCATCATGTTAATATTAACCTAGTTTGTTTTGATAATATGCATGTTTTAGTTAATTTCTTTAAATTTGTATTTAGAATAGTTTAACTTATTTTGCTTTCAATCCATGTTTAGATAATTTTAGTAACTTTAGCTTCTTTTATTTTTTTTTCTTTCAACCAAATCATGTTAATTTAGATTGCTTAAATAATATTGCATGTATGTATGTTTCATGTATCCTTTAGATAGAAATTGTATACTATAGGGCTTAGAATTTTTCTTTCGACGCTTATTTATTTTGGAGTGTTATGTACATAATTTATGTATTTTCTATATTTGATTTTGAATATTCCCTCTTCACTACCATTTTCTCTATTTGCATGCATTTGAGAAATTATAGTAAATAACTAATGATGATTAGTAGAGGCTAACCTTACGGTTGAGCAAACGGGGTGCCTAACACCTTCTCCGATTCGTACCTTAGCCTCCGAACTCTCTTTCTCTGGTTAACGTTTTAAAGATCAGTAGTTAATTTTATTTTTCTTAATTTTTCTCAAAAACTAAGTGGCGACTCTATTTTCAACAAAATGAGTTTTCAAAATTTTGTTTTCAAGGTGTTAAAAGATTTTTCAAAACATTCTTTGAATTCCTTATATTTGAACAATTTTCAAAATGACCATCCTAAATTCCAACACCACAGTATTTTCTGACGATGCTGCTAGGGATCGATTTATAAAATCAAGAGGGCTAGATTTGAAAACATCATTTGTTCTAAATAAAATTTTTCATTTGCATTTTCGCATGCATATGCATTGTTCTTCAAACCCCCTTGCCTGGTCAACCTGATGCCCTGAACGTTAATCCGTTTCGGAAATTGTTGGGAAGACGGGAAACCCTTACTGACTGTACGCTATCATCGGTGCAGTAAAAGAGTTCAGACGTACTATTTGACCATATTTTGTATGGGAGATATATACCCGGCTCTATTCAAAAGGTACCATGTTTGATTGACCCAAAATCGACCTTTTGCATATAGTGAACTTAAAATCCCCCCAATTAAGTGTTGCCAGCCCTAGTAGGATTATATATTTTTTTTCATTGTATGTTTTGTTTGTATATTTTTAGGATTGTCTTGATCAAGTTTAGGCTAGTTTTTTCTCTGGGTTTGACCTGGATTTTCTGATATCTTTTGCTTAGGCTAACTTTTCCTTCGAGTTTTTATCCGAATTTTGAGTTTTTTGCTACATTCGGTTTTTTTACCGTAGTTTTCTTCCAGGGGTCATGCCCATGTTTCGTTTTTAATACTTCTAGGGAGGTTTCTTTCCCCTTCGAGATCTTCCCGGGTCATTAGTTTCCCCCTTTTTCTTGACATAGACTTATTTTTTTCAAACCCTTGTCGTACCCGTGAGAGTTATTTTCCTACCGTCATGCTACCCATTTTTTCTTAGAATTTTTTTTAGGTCGAACCAATCTGGTCAACGTAGCTCTATTTTTCTGCCAAAGTGCTATCCATTTCCCCGTCTTAGATGAGCTTTTCTTTTAGAATTTAGTTGATTCCCCTTCTTAACCGTCTTTTTAGTTTTCGAGTTATCTTGTTATGACCGCCGGCACGAGCCCAACATGGGCATTATTTCAGTCTCTGAGTTTATCTGCTCATGATTCATTATTTTGGGAATCTGAGATATTTGCTACCTATTGACAGAATGTTCACTCAAAAAGAGTCTGATACTAGTTACTCTGCTTTTGGGATCCAGGTGTTCTCTTTGAGCTTACCATTGGGCTGAGAAAAGTACAATCAACATGTATCTGGAAAAGATCAGTGACAGGTAGACTCTGTAGGGTATCTGAACGGTCAACTGAAATGGCAGCAAATGAGATGAATTTGGCAGCCCAAATGAGGGAGATTACTGATATACAGAGAGCCATGGAGCAACAGACCCAGGCTCAAGTGCAATGTCAATTCTGGCCCGTATCCCTGTTGCGAATGGACAACCAGATGACACGAATGAAAATTTTGAGAAGATCCCTGTTGAGAAGATCGACAGGATGGAAAAGGCCCTCAGAAAAGCCAAGAGAGTTGAGGAATATATGCTCGATGTAGGGGGACTCTGCCTATTCCCAGATGCTAAATTTTCAGAAAAGTTTAAAATGCTGAACATGGAAAAATTTGATGGAACTGGAGATCCCAGAATTCATCTCTGAATGTATGTTAGTTCCCTGTCGCCAATGGAGATAGATGACCAGTTAAAGGCTCAGCTCTTTCACTGATCTCTTTCTAGGGCAGCCCAAAAATAGTTCATCTCCCTTGATGTAGCCAAAACCATAACTTAGGAAGACATAACAACAGCTTTTACCAGCCAGTATAGTTACAATGTCCAACTGGATGTAACTACCCGAGAGCTCGAGACGACCCGATAGGAGAATAGAAAATCTTTCGTTAACTTCCTGACCCGATGGAGGGGTAAGGCGGCCAAAATGACAAGCAGGCCCACTGAGAAAGAGCAGGTGAGGATTGTGGTTAAGAATCTGTAGTCTCCATTAAAGCGCTACCTCATCACGCAGTCGCTTTCCACCTTTGAGCAACTATTCGATGCTGGTATACAAATTGAGGACGCTATCCAATCTGGTGACATCGAAAAAATAGAACCCAGTTAGAAACCACTAAGAAGGGCTTTCCCCACGACCAACCAAAATCAATCCTCTACAACCAACCTCGTGTCTCGCACAAATGAGGTAAACTTGCCGACCCCATCTCCTTTTGCCCTGCAGTCCAATAATGCCCAACAATTAAAGAATAGCCAACAGCAACAAAAGTCGAGGAGGATCTTCACTCCCCTTAACATTTTTTTGTCCACCGCCCTGAATCGACTCGTCGAGAAGGGGCTCATCAAGTCATTAGACCCCATGCATGTTCTTGATCTCCTACCGCCAAGATTTAATGCTTCCTAATACTGCGCCTTGCACCAAGGTCACAGGTACCTAACTGATAAGTGTTTGAGACTCCGACACGAGATCCAAAATCTTATTGACAACAAGGTGATCCCACCCCCATCTGTCACCCCAAAACCAAATGTCACTACCAACCCACTGTCGAGTCATGCCAGGCAGGCTAGGATAAATTACATGTCTCTGTGGGAATTGGAGGACCCGAGTCAGCACATCTGTTTAGCGCACCTATCACGCCCTCATGTTTCAATAACTGAGGATCATACAGCATGCTCGTTCATGATGATTAGAGGCAGTCGAGATAGGATGGAAGAATGGAATGATAATACTTGGGAATGGTATCGACCGCTAATCCAAGTCTACCAACAAGAGGAGGAGCGCAATGAAGAAGATGACTGGCTATTGGATTACCCAAATCGACCTTATGGGTTTGGTCAGGTGCTTGATGGAATCACTCTTCCCCAACTTTTTGAGGAGAAAGTGTACGTCAATGAAATGCAGTCCTACTGGCTGGTAAGAATCGTGTTAAAATCAGATGGAGTAGAATGGATTAATTTTTGGGTTGCTTGGGAACAGCTAGTGAATTTTATTGAAGAAGACAACTGGAAGGAAATTGATAATACATGGGCTATAGAAGATGACGAGAAAAGAAGGGAAAGGGCAGCCGTTAGTGACTTAAATGATTTGTGGGCGTTTAAAAGCCCTCTGCACGTAAACGAAGTGAGACAAACAGATAATGTAATGCCAGGGTTATGGGATCCCGAAGACGGTGTGGAACACCTAACTAGAAGTGGATGGTATTTTAAGCTAGCTCAGCTAGAGAAGGGACATTCAAGTGAAAAAGGAAAAGAGACAGAGCAAGAGGAGGAGGATGATGTTGTATTGAGACAGTTGAAAAAGATGCAAGCCAACATCAGCATCTGGGGCCTATTGATAGCTTCGCATAAGCACATGCAAGCTATATTGAAGATGTTGAACAAGGCCAGTGTCCTGATAGATGCAACCCCCGAGCAGCTCATTGGGTTTATTTTGCCGGTCGTCAAACCAAAAGTTTTTTCCTTTTCTGATAAGGATTTACCCGCTGAAGGAAAGAGTCGCAACAAGCCGCTGCACATCATCGTCACGTGCCTAGAAAAATGGGTCCCGATTACCCTCATTGATAATGGGTACGCCTTGAATGTTTGCCTATTGAGAACGGCTATCTATTAGGGATGAGGCCAGACTAGTTCACTCCCTGCAATGAAGGGGTGCGAGCCTATGACAAGACAAGAAGAGATGTTCTAGAATTGGTCTCATTCTCCATTTTAGTAGGACCTCTAGAGACGTCAGTTGAGTTTCACGTGCTAGACGTGCCGGCCTCCTTCAATCTGCTGCTGGGTAGGCTATGGCTACATGATCCAAATGTCCAGGCGGTACTGTCTACCCTTCACCAAAAATTGAAATTGATAAAGAATGGGGTGTTTTTGACTATCCACGGAGAAGACAGGATTCACCCCCCGAGAGGAGGCGATGGCACAACTCTGTTGAAAGTTTAGCATAGTGAAGGTGATGTGTTACTCAGTGATTTTCAGTTTGATGAAGAACAGACTGTTCAGATACTGATGAATGAAGAAAAAAGGTATGTCAACCCACGAGCAGTAACAATGATAAAAAAAATGTCCTTCTTCTCGGGTATGGGATTGGGATGTGAACTGTAGGGAATCCCAGAATCCATTCAGGTATTGCCGACTTCGCACCATTTTGGTCTTGGGTATGGGCCAACGATAGAAGATCTGGAAGGGCCTAGAAGGGGGCAAAAGGCCAATTATTTCGGGACGCTCAACAGGTACTTCGTCAAGAAAGGGGGAGATTTCCCATATTGTGGCTTTCCAAAGCCGTGGGTCGACAAGGAAACCAATCAAAAGCTGCCCAGGTTGGAGATCTTCTTCAGCCATTAGTTGTCTGACACGGAAGAGGAAAAGACAGTGGAAGGAAAATAAGAAGGAAAGAAGGTCCGGGAGGAAGACTAGGCTGACAAGTTTGATGGTGCCGACATAGGAATGCTGTTTAACGAGTAGATGGTTCAGCTGCAAGTAACTGATTAGAACTGTTTCATGATGAATTTCAGTGCACCAGCCGATTGCACTAAGCTTATCGTCGATGCGGTTGCAAAAGAGGTGAAAAATTGGACCATCGAGTCAGGTGATGTACACATTGTCTATCTTGAGTCCGAGATTGAGTCAGAGACTGTAGTCGAGGGCACATCTGTTGGTGCTCCTCTCCATGCTTTTACCATTAAGTTTGTAATCCCCTCTGTTTTTAATGAAATGAACAAGATTTTCGGTTACTCTGCTTTGTTTGATTTATTTCATACGCTTTTTGACGATTTTGAATTCGACGGAATATTCCCAAAAAAATAAAACTTCTAATAAAAAGAGAAGAAAAAATGCGTGCCCAACCAATAATTGAAGAAACCTTGTCAATAAATCTGGGTAATGAAACTAACCCGCAAAATATTCAAAACGGTTCTTCTTTATCCTCAGTTGAACAAGAGCAACTAATAACTCTATTAAAAGAATTCAATTATGTATTTGCATGGTCTTACGAGGATATGCCAAAAAATTGATCCTGATATTGTCCAACACTATATTCCCTTATACCCTGATGCTAAATCGGTCAAACAGAAGTGAGACGAGTCCGGCCAGAATGGGCCCTGAAGATCAAAGAAGAGGTTGCCAAACAAATCGACGCAGGATTCCTAATGGTAACCTAGTATCCGAAATGGGTGGCCAATATAGTGCCAGTTCTGAAGAAGGATGAGCGTATCCGAGTCTGCGTGGATTTTCGGGATCTCAACAAGGCCAGCCCGAAGGACGATTTTCCACTGCCACACATTGATATCTTGGTAGATAGTACAGCGGGGCATGCATTGTTGTCATTAATGGATGGTTTCTCCGAATATAACCAAATTCTAATGGATCCCGAGGACAGAGAAAAGACAACATTCACCACGCCCTAGGACACCTATTGTTATCGTGTAATACCATTTGGCTTGAAAAATGCAGAGGCAACCTATTAAAGGGCTGCCACTATCCTACTGCATGACATGATATATAAGGAGGTCGAGGTGTACGTAGATGATATGATAGTCAAATCTAAGGGTCGGGATAGCCACATCGCAGCACTGCAAAAGTTCTTTAAAAAGATTTGAAAGTACAAGTGCGACTCAACCCACAAAAGTGTGCCTTTGGAGTCACTGTCGGAAAGATGCTTGGATTTATGTTCACTCAACGAGGCATTGAAGTCGATCCTTCAAAGATTAAAGCAATTTTGGAAATGCCTCCTCCGAGAACTGAGTGAGAAGTCAGGGGTTTTCTAGGTAAAATACAGTTTATCAGCCGATTCATCAAAAAGTTGACAATTACTTGTGAGCTGCTCTTCCGCTTGCTGAAGAAAGGAGTCAAGTTTGAATGGGATCAGAAATGCCAAAACGCCATTAATGTCGTACGCCAGTACCTACAAAATCCACCAGTTCTAGCTCCTCCTAAACCCGGTAGGCCACTGATCTTTACTTGTCAGTGACTGACTCAGCTATGGGATGTATGCTGGCACAAGAAGGAGAAACTGGAATAAAAAAGGCTGTTTACTATTTAAGCAAGGAGATGACCGCGTCAAAAATGCGGTACACGCCACTGGAAAAGGCATGTTGGGCCTTGGTTTGGGTTTTCCAAAAATTTGGGCATTACATGCTGTCTTTCACAGTGAACATCATCTCTCGGATGGACCCATTGAAGTATCTATTCGAAAAGTCAGCACTAATAGGAAGGCTAGCCCAATGGTTGCTATTATTATCCGAGTTTGATCTCTAATATGTTACCCAGAAGTTAGTCAAAGGCAGAGCGGTGGCAGAATTTTTGGCCGATCAACCAGTTAAAGGAGATGAAGATACAGAGTTCCAGTTTTCCAATGAACAACTGATGAAAGTCAGGGATGACAAGTGGACTCTATATTTTGATGGCGCATCCAATCAATATGGCTATGGAATAGGAGTCCTTGTCACTCCCGATGAATCACATGTTCTGTTGTCTCTAAAACTCAATTTTGAAATCACCAACAATCAGGCTGAGTATGAAGCATGCTTAGCTGGATTGGGGGCAGCCTTAGAACTAGGGGCAAGGAAGTTGGAAGTCATCGGAGACTCAGCACTAGTAGTTTCACAAGCAAGAGGAGAATGGAAAGTTAGGGACTTAACCTTGATTCTCTATCATTAAGAACTGGAAAAGTTGATACCGTGCTTTGAATCGGTGATTTTCACGCATGCACCAAGACTGCAGAATAAGTTCGCCAATGCACTGACCACCCTAGCATCCATGATAGACATACCACCCGGAGTTCGGATGAGGCCTTTGATACTTGAGCAGAAGAGAAAGCTGGCATATGAGATGACAGCCGCTATTGAAGAAAGCACTGACGGACTTCCATGGTACGTTGACATTCAAAACTTTGAAAAGAAGGGAGAATATCCAAAGTTTGCCAGTAAAAAGGACAAAAGGGCAGTACGACGACTATCCGCGTAGTTCGTCATTTGTGGTGGCAGACTGTACAAACGAGGACATTCTGGGGTTAATAAGATGTGTGTAAACACAAAAGAAAGTCAAGAACTGATGGAAGAAATACACGCAGGAGTCTGTGGACCACACATGAGCGAAAATATGTTAGCCAAGAAAATCCTACGATATGGATACTTTTGGATGATAATGGAGACATATTGTATCCAATTTGTTTTGTAAGGAGGTGTCGTAAGTGTCAGATTTACGCAAATCTTATGCACGTTCTCCCGTCTTAGCTGTACAACCTGATATCACCATATGCATGAGTTTATCTTAGTGGCCATTGATTATTTCACCAAGTGGGTAGAAGAAGCTTCCAACAAGGTATTAAAGGCCTCCCATGTTGCTAAGTTTATAAAGCAAAACATCATTTGCCCAAACGAGGTCCCACATGAAATCATCTCAGACAATGGTTCACATTTTCAAGGAGAGGTCCTGGATCTTTTCGAAGAATACCAAATAGTGGCTCACAAATCTTCACCATATCGGCCGTAAACCAATGGAGTAGTCGAGGCAGCAAACAAGAACATTAAGAAAATCTTCCAAAAGGCAATCAACTCACGCAAAGATTGGCCGGAACATCTACCATTTGCACTCTGGGAATGCCGAACGTCAATCTAAACTTCAACAGGAACAACGCCATACTCTCTAGTATATGAGATGGAAGTCATACTTTCCATCGAGGTGGAAATCCCTTCACTAAGAGTAATAGCCGAGGCCAATATCTAAAAAGCATAATGGCAAAGGAACCAGATGGAAGAGTTGCTCTTGTTTGACGAAAGAAGGTTGTTGGCTCTATTTCATGTACAAGGTTATCAAAGAAGGATAGCTCGAGCATTCAATAAGAAGGTCGAGACTCGGTACCTCAGAGAAGGAGATTTGGTTCTCAAAGAAATCAAAGCTCCCATCTTCGACCCGAGAGGCAAGTTCAAGCCAAACTGGTTCGGATCGTTTCTGATCAAAACTATCATGACCGGTGGTGCAGCCATTATTATGGATCTGGATGGCAATGTGTTCTCTACTCCAGTTAATCTTGATCAGCTCAAGAAGTACTATCCTTGAGGTAAAAATAAAAAGAAAATAAAAAATTTGCTGAGTTGAAAATTGAAAAGGCAACTCAGGCAAAAATTAGAGCAGCCCGCAAGGCCGAAAATTTGAAAGGGCGACCTTGGCAAAAATTAGGGCATCACAAAAGGAGAGTGTTAACACCCGAGCAAAAATCAAACCCAAACTACGTTACGACCTGATTCCATCTTTTTGGGATATGTAGGCAGCTTCTTTTAAAAGAAGTCTGACCACATTCTTTGTATTTAACCATTTTGAATATGAGTAAGACCAATGCAAATTAATTTTTAAATTTTGATAATAAGGTCATTAAAACTTTGGATAAATTTAAACCATCTTAAACATAAAGTGGGAGTTTGTCATTACTTCGATCAGAATTACAAAATTTTGAATAAAAGGAGGGGCACGCAAGTTCCAAACTCTACAAACAAAATAAGGGAAAACTATGAAATTTTTGAAACAAAGCAAGAGGTCTCAAGTTCTCTTCTTTTTGCTGCTTGTTTATCTTTCTTCTCCTGATCCTGCATCAGCCATGTCTTGTATTCAGCAGAAAGATCAGAACATTGCAACTTATGCATCTCCATCATTGAACGAGATGGTCAGGCGTCCTGATATGATGATAAAAACGGAGCCCGTAGTATGGATGAGAACAGATGGCCTCGAATGCTGGGGAAGAAGATTTGATTGCGACCAAACTGTCGTATGATCCGATGGGGGTAAGAGAAGGTAGTCTGACGCAGGCCAACCAGTAGAATCCCAGGATGATCCAAAGTAGTCAAAGTCATGGCAGGGATCCTCCACCAAGAGCACTGCCAAGTAATGTCTGGGCCAGTCAGAGGAGAAAGATACTGTCACCAAGATGCCTCAGTGTCACATATCTGATAACACGGTCGATAAAGGAAAATAGCGGTGTTGTGCCTGTCAGTGGGAGGCTTCTGTACGAGATTTACCTTCTCCATCAACCAGATCTGTAGCAAGAGTTAAAACAGTAAGAGAAAGGCTTTGCAGTATAACAAAGAGCTTGATACAGAGGAAGATGTTAAGCTCACCTGGAGAAGTAAAGGGCTGCCAGCAAAGGTGGTGGTCTCGCCACGATGAACAGCGTCCAAGCCCAGCAGTGTCTCAGCTAAAACAAGGGGCATAAAGTTCTTCCTCGTCCATATTTGGCCAGCAATGTCAACCAGGGCACAACTAACCCGCCCATCAGAAGGGACAAGAAGACACTCGGCGAAGAGGCAGAAGCAAAGTACGTAACGACGGCGCAGCTGAAAGTCGACATCGCTGAGGTCACCAGTAGGATGAAACCTCTCAATAAGCCACGAGATGTCAAGACAGTCGCCCGAGGTCAGAAGGGAAGCCTCCATCCTGGATAGGTCACAAAGTTGCATCACTTGTTGCCGAGATGAAAGGAAGAGAGTGGGAATCACAATGGAGTTACGTGGAGATAAGTCCAAAATAGCAGCGAACTCCTCTACAGTGGGACACAACTCTTCAAGGTCGAACCGAAAGACATGGGACTGTGGATCCCATAGTTGAGCAGCGACCTTCAAAAATGGTTTTTCGATCTTCACGGCCATAAGAGAAAACAAGGAGTTGATCCCGAAAGAAGCAAAGTTCAAACGTTTAATGTGGGAGAATGTCTCAATCCATGACGAAAGGGGATTAGCCATTTGGGTCAGAATAACAGAAAATAGGGCCTCCAAGGCTGTATTATAAAGGCAGAAAAAGGCGAGAAATCAAACATTCGATAAAAAGTACCTTCATTATGGCGACCGCCACCTTGGAGTGGGCACCCGCCATGTTGAAAGGGAGCCATACAATGACATCACCTTGTTGACCAGGCGACCGCCAAGTAAGTCCAAATTCAAGTCGCGACCGCTATGTTGTTTATGGCGACCGCCATGTCAAAAGGTTATGGGCATGTGCCAGTTTGTGGATTTTGAAATTTGTGTAAATTTTGACATTTGCATGATGCAGTATGAGCAGTGAGTACAATGTAAATCATACAGCAAATGGATGAGTAGATAATAAAATGGCACGAAGGCCCCAAAAATGCATAAACAGTTGTATAATGTACCAAAATGTAAAACTGGGGCACCCAGGTCCAAAATAGGGGCACCCAGGCCCATAAGTGTATCAAAACAGGGGCACGCAGGCCTATAAAATTAAAATGTATTAGAACATGGGGGCCTCTCTCTCTCACTCACTGATGTTTGGGGCGGACCCTGCAGGAGGAAGAACCAACCTCGTCCGAACTAATGTCATAAAAAAGCATCTCCAAGTCATCCCCGCCACTACTAGAGGAAGAGGACACGACTCTGGATCGGCTCCGTGCAGACGAGATGGATCCTCTAGAGCGAGCACGGAAGGATGCACGAGAACCCTGACCTCGGGCGGGAGCTGGAACAGGAGCAGGAGCAGGGGTGGAACAGCAGCAGCTACAGGAGGCTGTCGAAAGAGACAAGAAAATAAGAAAATAGTATAAAGGAGAACAAAGAGATCAAAAAGAAAAACACTCACCGGCTGAGGAACAAAAGTAACCCCAGCTGCACGCAGGCTGCTCACCACCAGCATGAGACGATCCAACCAAACCTGATCAGTCTATTGAGAAATAATACAGAACTGAGCAATCTACGAATAAAGAAGGACGAAAAGAAAATAGTGAGAAAAGAGTCAAACCT
>JAOTRH010067124.1:0-18157 GCA_034768845.1 Heliamphora exappendiculata | reverse complement strand
ATCAGAGACGGCTCAAGTGATGCTTAGAATTAGTGTTCAATTGAAGTACATGAGTGTACTTCAATTGAACACTCTAACTCTAAGCAACACTTAGCCGTCCCTCAGTTTCATTTTTCTCTTTCTGTTGAATATAGTATACTGAAATTAAACAACAATCAATTGGTTTCGCAAAAACTAATACATCAAAGAATGCGGTATATAGAATTAAAGCAATCTAATATTAAAAAATAATTTCAAAAAATCTAAAATAGAATTATATCTAATCTATTTTTTTCGATATGCAAAATAAAACAACAGTTGCAAACTATACGTTAAACTGATAAATTGTTTTAAAACACAACACTGTTTTGAGACTAAACAAAAAAAAAAAAAGAACACTGTTTTCAAAAAAACATTTTATAAGCAAGAAATATAACAAACGAGAAAACAGCTTTATTAAAACAGAATTGAAAACGAATAGAGTTTTACTAAAAAGTACCAGAACAAAATAGCGGAAGAAGAGCAGAAACTTAAAAGCCAGAACAGAATAGATTTTCTACAGCAGGGACAAAATTAAAATACTGTTTCAAAGAATTAGAACATAAACAGAAAAAATACTATAAACAGAACTGGCTTACAGAATAGAAAAACAAAATAGTGCAATCGAGTCCAATGTTCAGCGTTGTCTCCTTGACATATTACGCCCTGCCTCGGTGCTTGCGTTGTATCAAGCGTCTACCTTCAGGATAAAACGATTGCTGTGTGCAGATGTAGCACGGCAGTCTGCACACACAGCGAACCTTGCTGTGCAGAACTTTCTCGGCGAAGATATGCAGCAATGGAGGAAGCAAGATCTCGATTATGAAGAAAGCAAGTTATCAATACGAATGTATATGTACATATATATAACACCTAGGTGTACTTCAATTGAACACTCTAACTCTAAGCAGCACTTGAGCTGTAACACCCCGACCCTTCTCGTAGTAACGATATTATCCACTTTGGGCAAAAGCCTTCACGGCTTTGTTCTTCTAGAGGGTCACCCATCCTTGTATTGTTTCCACCCAAGCGCGCTTAACTGCGAAGTTCTGCTAGGGTTTCTATCACCTAGCAAAATACCTCATTGAATGTAAAGGTCCAAAAAAATTTCTTTATAGCCCAGGAACTCTATCTCCCTTTTCGATGTGGGATACCAAGATATCACAATCCACTCCCCTTAGAGCTGCACATCCCCGTGCAGTAGTCTGCTAGCTCTGGTAGCCTATCAGTCCTTATCGACCCGCCCACTTAGAAGTCGGCCCACACGTCACGGAAGACTGTAGGGTCTCACACCGGAGGTGAGGAGAGTCGGCTTTGATACCATCTATAACACCCCGACCATTCTCGTGGCAACGATATTGTCCGTTTTGGAAAAAAACCCTCACAATTTTGTTCTTCCCAGGGGGTCACACATCCTTACATTGCTCCCGCCAAAGCACACTTAACTGCGAAGTTCTGTTATGGTCTTTATCACCTAGGAAAATGTCTTGTTCAATGTATGAGTCCAAGATTTTTTTTATAGCCTATGAACTCTCTTTCCTTTTTCGATGTGAGATACCAGAATATTACATGAGCCATCCTTGAGTTTCAATTTTCTCCTTTTGTTGGATATAGTATATTGAAATTAAATAACAATCTATTAGTTTCGCAAAAACCAATACACCAAAGAATGCGGTATATAGAATTACAGCAATTTGAAATAAAAAAATAATTTCAAGAAATCTAAAACAGAATTATATCTAATCTGCTTTTTTCGATATGAAAAATAAAACAACAGTTGCAAACTATACGTTAAACTGGTAAACAGTTTTAAAACGCAACATTGTTCTGAAACTAAAAAAAAAATAACACTGTTTTTGAAAAATATTTTATAAGCAGGAAATATAACATACGAGAAAACAGCTTTATTAAAATAGAATTGAAAGCGAATACAGTTTTACTAAAAAGTACCAGAATAGAATAGTGAAAGAAGAACATAAACTTAAAATCCAGAACATAACAGATTTTCTACAGCAGGGATAAAATTAAAATACTATTTTAGAGAATTAGAACATAAATAGAAAAAAATACTGTAAACAGAACAAACTTACAGAACAAGAGAACAAAACAATACAATCGAGTTCAACGTTCAACATTATCTCCTTAAGACATATTATGCCCTGCCTCGGTGCTTGCGTTGTATCGGACATTTGTCTCCAGGATAAAACGATTGCCATATGTAGATGTAGCACGGCAGTCTGCACACACAGTGAACCTTGCTGTGCAAAACTTTCTCGAAGAAGCTATGCAACAATGGAGGAAGTAGGATCTCGATTATGAAAAAAGCAGAGAAGGAAAGCGGATGTCCCAAATGGGTTCTGCAGTGGCCTTTAAATAGGCTCTGCAGGTGACTGTTCAGTCTAAACTGAACAAGCACAAATCGGTTAGGCCTGGCAGACCCAAACTCGGACTCGGACCCAGACCCAGACCCAAGATAGAGCTTAAGCCAAGCCTGGCTTGGCACGGTCGGCTGATTGATCGGACGGGCAGGCGGCGGCGCGCGCGTGTGGGATTTGGGTTGAACCCACCGTTTGGTGGGTCCTCCCTCGTCCACAAAGATGGATACCCCTAAGGGACACACCCCTTAAGTTATACTTGGCTTATATAAGCCACCCACCCAAAGCTTTCCCAACCAATGTGAGATTGAACTTAGTTATCACATTTTTGTCAACTTCAATAGCATAATTTTAAAGTCAATTTTTCAATCACTCATTAATGATTTTAAATGCCACGAAATCTATGATTACTCTAGTCATAGAGATAAACAAATTAGAACTTGAAACATAAAAAAAGATTAATCCATTCCAAAGATTTTTAGCTCCAAAGTTAGCTAAAAATCATGTTCAAACTCATTCAAACTCATTTATTCCAACAATCCCCCACATGAATGGAAGTTAACGGAAAAGAAATGTAATAAGATGCAAACATAGAGAAAGTTCAATAAATTTTTTTTACATAGGATAGGTAGATTTTGGTTTTGAACCTTCCCTTGTGAAAAATTATTGAATTTACTGGCTAATCAGTGGGCGTAATGCCTTGAACTGTTCATCCGTTTGTGTAAGTTAAGACAATAGAGTCCATACATAATTTTTCTAAACATAGCTTGGTTCTCACAGTTGTACCGATTTTAGCCCTAGGCAAATCTTTGTTTCATGAGTACTATTAGAGAATATAGCTTTAGCATTCTCATAGAAGTGGCTCCTTTTTGTTCATATAGTTGATTCTTATTAAGAGTATCCTAATATACCCGACTTGAATTTCAAGATATATGAGTCATTAAAAGTATAGATTAACCTAATAACACTACATGTATTACTGTACTATCATAGGAATGGGTATGAAATTTTATCTCCATAGTGATGACATTGAGTCACACACAATTCGATTGTCCCTTTGAACCTAGAACTTGGAATCTCCAGTCAGTTAGGTTGGGTTACCATTGAGACGACTCTTAGTTCATAGGTTTTAAGCCCATTCCCCTCGATAAACAAATAACTTGCTCTCAATTTAAGCTTTTAGTTGACGGATCCGTTATATTGTCTTTAGACTTTATATATTTGATGAAAATTATTCCACTCGAGAGCAAATATTTCATGACATTGTGTTTGCGACGTATATGTCAAGACTTACCGTGTCGAGACTTACTACTATATATATTATTCTGTGCCTTAGCCATTGCTGATTGACTGTCACAATGCATACAGATGGCTGACATAGATTTATGCCACATATAGATGTCTTCTAAAAACTGGCAGAGCCATTCAGGTTCCTCTCCAGTTTTATCTAAAGCTATAAACTTAGACTCCATTGTGGACCTTGCAATATACATATGTTTAGACGATTTTCATAACACAGCTGCACCACCCAAAGTGAATACGTATCCACTTGTGAATTTTGAATCATTAGTATCATATATTCAATTTGCATTACTATACCATTCCAATACAGCTAAATATCTGGTGTAATACAATTCATAATTTTTGGTGTATCTCAAATATTTTAGTACCCTTATGATTGCTTGCCAATGGTAGTCGTAGGGTTACTAGTATACATGCTCAATTTGCTCACAGTATATGTCAAATCAGGTCTCGTACAATTCATTAAGTACATGAGACTTCCAATGATGCGAGAATATTTCAATTGTGATATGCCTTTATTTGTATTCTTGAACAAATATAAATTTATATCTATAGATGTCCTTGCAATGCGAGTATCACCCATATCAAAATTTTCAAGAATTTTTTCAACATAATGGGACTGAGATAAGGCATATCTATCAGATGTTTTAGTGATTTTTATCCCTAATATAACATCTACTATTTTCATATCTTTCGTATCAAACCTCTTGTTCAACATGCTCTTGGTAGTTTTAATTATAGAATTATTATTACCCAAGATTAATATGTCGTCAACATACAAATAAACAATAATATAACATTTGTCAATATCATTCCCGTAGACACATTTGTCACACTCATTTATTTTGAAACCATTTGACAGCATTACACTGTCAAATTTTTTATACCATTGTTTAGGTGCTTGTTTTAACCCGTAAAGGGACTTAACAAGCTTACATATCTTCTTCTTCTTCTGTTCCGGAGCTATAAAACTCTCAAGTTGTTCCATATAAATTTTTTCATGTAAATCTTTATTTAAAAAATTGTCTTAACATCTATTTAATGTATTTCTAGATCAAATAATGATGCAATAGAAATCAACATCCTAATAGAAGTTATTCTGGTCACAGGCAAGTAGGTATCAAAATAGTCCACCCATTCAGTTTACCTGTATCCCTTAACTACAAGTCTCGCCTTGTATTTTTCAATTGATTCGTCTGCTCTTATTTACAACCAAGTGGAATGTTCATCAGTTTCCAAGTATGATTTTGCAAGATAGATTCAATTTTACTATTGATTGTCTCTTTCCACATAAGTGCATCCGGGGAGGATATTGCAGCCTTAAAAGTTTGAGACTCATTTTCTAAAAAAATATGTTAGAAAATCTGGACTAGAGGATTTGGATGTTCTAACTCGTTTACTACGTTTAAGTTCATCATCCCTCTCGATCCTTGATCTCCATCTTCTACTTGACTACTGCCTACTACAGCATCATAAGTTCTTTTAAGAGAACTTATATCTTGTGTAGATTTTCACAAAAATATATATTCAAATAACGATGCATTTCTAGATTTAATAACCGTATTTACTCAAATCTCTGAATTATCGCTTCTATATATTAGAAATTGATATGCACTATTGTTACTAGCATATTTTTATAAATATACAATCAACAGTTTTTGGTTCTATCTTGACCCTTTTAGGATCTGGAACTGCTACCTTAGCTAAACACACCCACACTCTTAAGAATTTATAGAAATATTTTTGATCATTTCATAATTTATACGGAGTCTTATTCATTTTTTTGTAGGGCATTTTGTTGAGAATATAATTGGCAGAAAGTTTCGCTTCCCCCACAAGTTCTGAGGTAACCCAAAACTAATGAGTAAAGCATTCATCATTTCTTTTAAAGTTCTATTTTTTCGTTCAGTAACTTCGTTTTGCTATGGAGTATATGGAGCTGTGATTTGATGAATAATTTTATGTTGTAAACAGAACTCACCGAAAGGTGATTCACATTCTCCGCCCCTATCACTCCTTAAAGTTTTAATTTTTCTGCAAAATTGGTTCTCAATCTCTGTTTTATACAATATAAAACTTTCTACGGTTTCTTCTTTACTTCTTAACAAATACACATAACAGTATCTAGTACAATCATCTATAAAAGTGATAAAGTACTTTTTGCCTCTTCATGTTTAAATAAATTTCAAATCACATATATCAACATGGATTAAACTAAGTGGCTCAGTACTTCTTTCCACTGATTGGAGAGATGCTTTAATTAATTTAGCTTCTACATAAGTTTCACATTTATGATTTGAGTCAATTTTAAATTTAGACAAATAATCCATGTTAATTAATCTATCAAAGATTCAAAATTAATATATTCTAATCTACCATACCACACATAAGAAGACTCAAACAAGTAAGTAGAAGATATAATTTTATTCATTTTTAGAATAACAGTTAGTACATATAATTTGAACAAGCCGTCTGAGAAGTACCCCTTCTCTACAAACATATCCTCCTTAGTTAAAATAAACTTGTCAGACACAGAGACCAGCTTAAAATCATTTTTACTCAACAGCAATCCTAACATAAGATTTTTCCTAATCTGTAGCACATGCAGGACATTGTTCAGCATCAGCTCCTTGCCTGAGGTTATTTTCAGCACAACCTTTCATTGTTCTTCCACTTTAGCAATAGAAGAGTTTTCCATGAATAGTTGTTCTCCACTAATCACTTCTTGATAAATGGTAAACATTCTTTGGTCTACATAGACATGTCGGGTTATACCAGTATCCACCTACCACTCTCTGTGGTTGGATCCAACCAAGTTAACCTTTGACACCATAGCTGTCAGGTTCATCTCAAACACATCAGAAGATAGATTCTTTATTTCAGCAACATTGGCCTGAGCATGCATCTATCTCTTTGAGGCATTTTCTTGGTCTTTACAGCTTTGGCAATCCTTAGCACAATGGCCTGGCTTGTCGTACACAAAGCATATTCTCTTGAACTTTTTAGAATCACCACCCTTGACCTTTTGGTTGTGATTCTTTCGCTTCTTCTTTTTTTGGGCTTGTTCCTCCACATTGGCATTCGCCTTGAACTAGAACCCCCGTGACCCTTTCTTCTCTACATAGCGGTTATCCTCCTCTATCCTGATCTTGACAATCAGGCCTTTAAGCTTTATTTCCTTGCGCTTGTGCTTTAGATAGTTCTTGAAATCCCTCTATAATGGTAACAACTTTTTTATAATTGTAGCCACTTGGAAGGACTTACTCAGTGTCCTACTCTCGGCATGAATTTCATGCAGGATCAATTGAAACTCTTAGACTTGACTGATGACGGTCTTTGAATCTACCATAAAAAATTCGAGAAATCTCCCAACAACGAATTTATTTATGCCGACATTTTTTGTTTTGTGTTTCTTGTCCAGGGATTTCCATAATTCCTTAGCCATCTTCAGTGGACTATACACATTACACAATGTGTTGTCTAACCCGCTTAGGATGTAGTTTTAGCACAAGAAGTCAGCATGCTTCCATGCTTCGACTGCTGCAACCACTTGCCAATCTCCCTCATTCTCAGACAACGAGAGAGCATCCTCCTGGAGGAACCGAACTAAATTCAACGTCGTTAGGTAGAACAGCATCTTTTGTTGCCACCTTTTGAAATTAGTCTCATTGAATTTTTTTGATTTCTTCCTATAGTTCACAGGAACTGTTGCCAAAATCAGGGCCATAACAGAAGCCACCACAGGGGCAGAAGCAACAGAGGTGGGGTTCATTCTGTTGTTGATTTCGGTTGCCATAACTGCAAAAGCCGAATCAACACCAAAACAGAATCCAACAATATGTATTATAAAATTATAATACAATAATATTTAAAACCGCGACAATAGTTTAATAAAACTACTACGTTTTACAAAACCATAACAGTAAAAAACTGTAATAAAAGTTTCACCGATAGAAAAAAATTCAAAAACTAAGTATAAAACTTGATCTGTTTTAAGATTGTTGGATATGGTATGCTAAAATTAAACAACAATCTGTCCATTTTGCAAAAATCAATACATCAAAGAATGCGGTGTATAGAATTACAACAATCTAAAATTAAAAAATAATTTTAGGAAATTTAAAATAGAATTATATCTAGTCTGTTTTTTTTTTCAATATACAAAATAAAACAACAGTTGCAAACAATAAGTTAAACTGATAAACTATTTTAAAACGCAACACTGTTTTGAAACTAAACAAAAGAAAGAGCACTAATTTTGGAAAACCTTTTATAAGCAAGAAATATAACAAGCGCAGAAAATAGCTTTATTAAAACAGAATTGAAAACGAATACAGTTTTACTAAAAAATACCAGAACAGAACAACAGAAGCAGAACAGAACAAATTTTCTACAGCAAGGACAAAATTAAAATATTGTTTCAGAGAATTAGAACATAAACAGAAAGAAATATTGTAAACAGAATCGGTTTACAGAACATAAGAACAAAACAGTGCAATCGAGTCCAACGTTCAACGTTGTCTCCTTAAGATAGATTATGCCCCGTCTCGGTGCTTGCGTTATATCGAACGTCTACCTTCATGATGAAACGATTACCGTGTACAGATATAGCATGTCAGTTTATAGACACAGCAAACCTTGTTGTGCAGAACATTCTCGGAAAATATATGCAGCAATGGAGGAAGCATGATCTTGGTTATGAAAAAAGCAGAAGAGGAAAGCAGATTTCTGAAATGGATTTTGTAGGTGATTGTTCAATCTAAACCGAACATGCACGAATTGGTTCAACCTGTCCAATCGCGAATGGTTTGGTTTGACTCCAACGAGAATCGAATCGGTCCAAAAAATAACGGTAACTTAATTTAAAATTAAAATAAATTAAATTTTAAGTTCAAAATGTTAGTAAATTTAGCATTAGCATAAATGAGTACTATTAGGAATTAAAAAATAATTTTTATAGCTAAAATCAAAAAATTTAGATAAAATGAAAAAAATTAACTTAACTAGCTTTGTGCTTTTTTCCCCCATTTTCCAAGGATAACAACAGAGTGGAACTGAAGCAGATTTGGAGGTAAGTAGCGAGGTTTGGGGACGATAATAGAGTGGCCCGTCTCCATCCCCATCTCCTTTTTAGTAGGGTGGAAACGTGAAAAAATATTAAGTAAGTAGCGAGAGATTGAGTGGGACGAGAATATTTTGAGAGTAATTTTTAATGTTTAAAGAACTGATACTTATAATAATAGCTATAAATAATATGATAAATAAAATAATAATTGATGAATCTATAAAATAAAAATACAAAATGTAGGAAATGGAGATAAAAATAAAAGATAAATTTATAGTACATGTATTTATGTTTTAAATTTTATTATACTTTTTAAAAATAAATTTATATATGTATTTATATTTAAAAAATATTTATTGTATATAATTAAAGGCAAAACAAGAAAAAATGAGTTAAAAAAAGTAAATACCATCCCTGTCTTGCTTCTAATCGAGAACGAAAAAACTAATACCTAATAGGGTGAGGCAGGGACATAGGTGAGAAAATTGCTATCTCCATTCGTCTTTAATAAATTTTTTAAACTTTAATGCAACGTGTATGGTGCCGTTTGGTAACGTTTATATTTTTTATTTTATATTTTTATTTTTAAATTTTTCATAAACTGTAAACGAAAACATATTTGGTAATTATTTTGTTTTTAAAAAATTGTAAACAATTTTCAAAATTTACAAAATTTTAAGAAACAGAAAAAATGTATTTTCACTTATTTTGTAAATAAATTTTGATTGGATTCATCCGTAATCTCCAACTACTACTTTTCAAATATTTATATTACCAAACATATTTTTATTTTTATTTTTTTATAAACATAAATAAAAATATATTTTTTATTTTTCGTAAATAAAAAATAAAAAACTGTAAACGTTACCAAACAGGTCATATACTTTTAAAATTAAAAAAAAAAATTTAAACCAAAAATAAAAAAAGTCAAAAAACAAAGAAAAAAAAACTCAAAAGAAGCCATTAAATTTTTCACGCAAACAAAGGCTTAGTTGTCCATCAAGCTAATAGGTGAAGAGTTTTTGTGCTTTGTATAATTATTAATTATTAATTATTAATTATTAATTTTAATCTTAAAAGTATATAAAAAAAGACTTTGAAATAAGTCGAAAGTTTGGTGACCATTTTAGTACTTTTGCGACAACGGGATCACATGGACGCCGTCCTTGCTACGATTTGCTGATCCTCACGTATTCATTTTCCTCACACCAGACCTCCGTTAATTCTCCCTCTCTCTCTCTCTCTCTCTCTCTCCCAAACCTTGAGGAATCGAAACAGGAAACACAGAAACCGAAGTACAGTGAGCAACGAATCTCAGATGCCATCTTTATTATCCGTAGAATCATCAGAACCAGTCCCCTTCCTGTTCTCACCTTCTGTCAAACCCTAACATTCTCTTCCATTTCTTCTCTCTACACAAATATCACACACACACGCACACACACATTTATACATATATGTATTTATACGAAGCTGTGAGAACTCGGACTGAGACATCTCAGCAAATTCATTCAGATTAAGTCGCTATCTCGCTGGTTATCTCCCAAGGGTACGGGCTATAAAATTTCCAATTATTTCCGATTTTTAGTACTTAATTTGGTCAAACGAACGGATTTCTTGCTAGATCTGTTATGAGTGTTAAATTGATGTGAAATAAGCGACTTTGTTGAGGATCTAATTGCGATTAGGTATTGAGATGTAGATCTGATATGGGGAACTGTAATGGCGATTCAATTTGGGGTGCTGAAGCGTGCCTGTTGTGCTTGATGTGAAAATTTATGGATCTGGGTTCAATTTAAGCTGTCGTGAACTTTCTCTAAGTTGCATGAATTGAATCCTCTTTTTTTTTTTTTTTTGGCAAATGGATTCGCTCATAACATGTAGGTGGAATATTTGGGTCATCTGTACTTCTAATATAAGTTGCGATTAATTTGTAAGTAAACTTGTTGTATCTTTGTTGTAATTTTTGGCTAACTGGGCTGGAACCAGTTACAAATTTAGGAGCTACATAGTTGATTAATTTATAGTTGTTTTTGTATTGATGCACTGCTGATGCTTAACATTTTACCCCTAGTTATACTGCAGCTTTTTCTTAGTTGTATATTCATATTTTCTGAATTGATTTCCAGATCTTCACTTGTAGTTTTTGACCTTTTCAGTTCTGTTAGCTTTTTACCCGTACATATATTGGATAATACCCATATGATTTTTCGTGTCTTTTTCAGAAAATTTGGGTGCTGAAATGGAGAAAAACCGTGGAATTTGATTCTGAAGTTTACAGATTCTCTTATGGAGCGGGAGGGATAAAGATTCATCTGCAACCAACTGGATAAATAATGAAAATGGCCCCAACTAGCAAGGCTGACAAGAAGGCTGCAATTGATGCAGCCGCGTGGATTTTCAATGTCGTAACTTCAGTTGGGATTATTATTGTCAACAAAGCTTTAATGGCCAAATATGGCTTCACTTTTGGTAAATTCCCTATCAGTTTCTTATTATGCTTTCCTTTCCAATAAAGGAATATTCATTGCTCTTTAGCATTTAGGTGTCTGTCTTCCCTATAATAACAAGTAACAACTAAAACATGAATGGCCAATGCTACTAATTAAAGAAATTTTCCGGAACTCTCAATCAAATGATGAGTAGGGCCCTAAATTCTATCTGACTAGGAATCTTAGGGAGTTCTATTGCGGTTGATTGTTGAAAAGGATGAAAATGAATTAGTGATATGCAAGAGTCAGAAGAATCATTATTAATTGGATTGGAACTAACTAGCATCTATTTTGCTATATATCTGGAGGATTGTTCCCAACTTCCACTACTAATATTGTCTGTATCTATTAATTGAAGGAAATATTATGGATGGTGCAGCATGCTATAGTTAGGAAATCATAGTGTACTAAAAATGTTTCTTCTTGTTGAAGGGTTCTTCATGTCATTAAGTTGTAACGAAACAATCTTTTGGATCATATTGTTACTGGTATATTTCCCAAGGGGTGCATTGGTTCTTCTAATGGAAAGAAGGATGATATGGATGTTGGTGGAAGTTCTATTTCTTCCATTTTAGTAACTAATCTTCTGTATATTAAAAGCCTTTGTCTTCTGTGAACATTTATAGTTTTAAAATTGGCAGCAATGTTTGTATTTATATAGTTTTTCCCCTTTTGGTGGCTCTAGCAAATTTGAAACTTTGGAAACTTTAAAACAAATCAACTTATTCCATTTGTGGATGTGATTACCCGGTCCTGATTCCCAACTAGAAAAGTAACTAAAATTTAGTTAGTTTTCTAGTTGGATGTGACTCCAAGCTGAAAGTGTGTCACTATTAGTCAATCGATTAGCTTGGCTCGCCCTAATTGTGATGGATTATTAACTTATGTTAGTTATTAACTTATATGGTTGAATATGACAAAGAATGTTTGGATGAGCTTAGATAATGGGTCAAGATTGGTTAGATTGTAGAGCATTATTGTTCTGGTTAAGATAGAATAAATGTGGTGTATTTTATGCGTGTAGATTAAAAAATGAGCAACATTTGAACCCCTTTTAGTAGTGGCTTTATTGTATGCAACAAAACAGGTCCTTAAAATCATGCATACAATTAAACTAGAGGTTGGTGCCTAATGACACTGTGGTTTTGGAATTCTATGTAATATGTGATGCAGAATATTGGGCTTCATTTACAATTTTATTTTACTTATTTAATAATTAGTTTTATTTTAATTATCTTTTTGTTAAATTTTATTTTGTATCCTTTTAGTGTTTGGTTTTTGAAGCTTGATTAGTTAGGGTATTACTGCAACTTGCCAATATAAATCATAGTCTACATATTACGGGTTATCTTAACAGATGATGTATCACCGCTTCATTCAGAATATAGTGAAACCCTAGTGTGAGCCATGGATATGGCATTCTTCCTGAACCACTTATATTTGTATCGTGATTTCTGTTCATGTTTTATTTAGTTATTATTCTCACTATTGCGTGTGTGTATGTTTGGTTCATTGTGCAACAATTAGTTTAAGATTATCTTTTATCTTTTATCTTTTAGTTGGGATTTTTTATTTTGTTTTTTCGTTAAAATTCTATTTTTTTTTGAAATTATGGCTTAAGGCTTAGAAATAAGAGTCCCTCTTGATGTATTATTGAAAATTATTTAACGAGAATTTGAGTTTAATGTTGCGGCCTTCTATTAGGGATGTGGCTCATTTGCGCAACCTTTCTTTTCTCTTCTTGTCGCTTTACGTACTACACCAACTGGTATTAGAGTTTAGGTTTGATATCCGATCTTTAGTTGCACAAAGCGGGAGTAGGAGCTAGAGCAGGTGTGGAGGACCGAGGCCATATAGAATAGTTTAAGATTGGGAGCACCTATGGGAGCGTTTATATATTTTATATATTTTATGAAATATTTTTTGATTTAATTGTAGATTAGTGTCAAATACAGATTATTTTTTGTATATATCAATAAATATTATGTAAATATTAAGTACTAGAATATATTTGAGTTAATTTTATTTTATAATCTTATTAATTCTATAAATTTTTTCTTATTTTCTCACTTTTATTTTGTTTTTTGGGAATCTATATGTTTGAGAGGTTTTATTTTAGTTGGGAGCGAGGTTTTTTCTAGATAGGAGCGAAGTCTTTATATGATTCTTACTTTGGAGCGCGGGAGAAAGGTTCTGAGACAAATTCGTCACTCTAGTAGGAGGATCATGCAACTAAGATCCCATTTCTTTCTTTCTCTTGTTCTTTGTTTTTCTTTTAAATAACTCTCGCTAGAACTCTAGCACCGTAGGCGCACCTCAACCTTTATCGTCTCATTGCTAGCATCATTGCTGACAGTGACACTGTAATTTTGATGGCTAATTGGAAGTTAACACGTGGTTGGTTGACTCTTCAACTCCAAGATTCAATTAGAAGCCAACATATAGCCAGGAACAAGGAGCTACGAACCAGTACATTTTGACAAGGGACATTGAACGAGAAAGCGCAGTGTGGAAGAGGTTGGTTAATAAAGAACATGGAGAAGAAGAGTAAATGCAGAAGAATAGAAAACATAAGAAGAAAGGAGATGCATGAGGGTTAATTCTCGGCGCCTGATATTCAAATTTGAAGCTACCAGGATGCATGGAAGGATGGATGCTTACGAGGGATCACTGCCAATTGCAAGCACTTTATAAAATACATGACAAGACATCTAAAGAGAGGATTCTCAATCCACTAATTCAGCATATTTCTTTTCTTCGAAGTTTTATTGGAGTAGTTTCGTAGCAATAGCCATACCAATGGTAGTAACAATTAAGGAGCAGGAGTAGCATTTGTAATTTCCATCTTAAAAGAGCTACGAAGACTCTTGTATTTATATGTTCTTGTATTTTTACTAGTTTCTTAGTAATATTCATCTTCTTCTTCATTTCTTTCTTGTTCTTTTTATAAATTCCCTTCTATCAAGATCAACTATTATTTACCAAACCAAACTAAACTTGTCCCAATTAATTGAGGTCGGCTACATGAACCATATTATGCCATTCTGTTTTGTTAAGGGTCATATCTTTAGGTAATTTCAATGACTTTATATGTTTTCTTAATACGGCATCCCATGTAAATTTTGGGCTCTCCCTCCCCCTAGTGTTTTTATTTTTCAGACCTTGTCGCTTTTTCTTATTACTGTATCAATTGGTTTGCGTTGTATATGTTTAAACCATCTTATCTATTTTTTCTTAACTTGTCCTCAATTAGTACGATCCTTACCATTTCACAAATCTTTTCATTCATAATTTTATCTTTTCTAGTCTTACCACGCATCTACCTTAACATTCTTATTTCAGCAACATCCATCTTATTTATGTGATCTTTTTTCAGGAGCCCAACATTTTATCCCATATATCATTGTTGGTCTAATAGCTGTCCTATAAAATTTTTCTATTAATCTTGTAGGTATATGTCGATCTCACAGAACGCCAAAAGCACCCCTTTATTTGAACCAATCAATTTTGATTCTATAAGTTACATCGTTTGCAATCTCCAGTTTTGTTAATAATCGTGCCTAGATATTGAAAATACTCACTCTTAGGTATTTCTTGATTTTGAATCTTTACTTTTTCACTATTAATATTCCTATTACTGCTAAAATTATATTACATATATTCAGTTTTGTTCTTACTTACTCGAAACCTTTTTGACTTCAAAGTTTTTCTCTACATTTCTAACCTAGTGTTTACTCTATTCCTAATCTCATCCACTAAGACAATATTATTAGCGAATAACATATACTATGGAATATAATCCTGAATATGTCTAGTCAGTTCTTATATAACTAAGGTAAAGAGATAAGGAATCAAAGCTGATCTTCGGTGTAATCCTACTCTAATAAGAAATTTACTTGTTTCTCTGGCAGGTTATCTAATTGTTGTGACGGCTCTATTATACATGTCTCTTTATCACATTAATGTACCAATTTGTTACTCCCTTTCTTTCCAACGCTCACCATATAAAGGTCTCTCTTCTTTTCTTTATGCTTTTCCATTAATCTACTCAGTAAGTGGATTGCTTCCATAGTTGATCTACTAGGTATAAAATCACTCTGACACTATTGTTGTTAACCTTAGATAATGTTCAATAACTCTTTCCTATAGTTTCATCGTATAACTCATCAACTTAATATCTCTCTAGTTTTTACTTGTTACAATTTTGAATATCTTCTTTATTTTTATATATAGGTACTAGAATACTATTTCTCTACTCTTATGGCATTTTGCTAATAATTATGATTTTATTAAATAGCTTTGTTAAACAAGACACTGCCACTTCACCTAGGTATTTTCACACCTCTACAAGGATACCATTTGGTCCTAAAGTTTTATCTAATTTTATTCTCTTTATTGTAGTTTCCCTTCAATTTTTCTTATTCTACGATAAAACTTATATTCTCTACATGCTTTTCGTTCAATAATTTCTTAAAATAGGTTTTTCATTTTTCTTTATCTTATCATCCTTCAGTAGGACCATTGAATCCTCAAATTTTATGCATTTGACATGAATAAGGTCTCTTGTTTTTTTTTTCTCCATTTAGCGAGTTTATAGATGGGAGACTTAGGATAAGAAATTTGACATGAATAAGATCTCTTTTTTTTTTCTTTCTCCATTTAGCGAGTTTTATAGATGGGAAACTTAGCATAAAAACTTTAGAATGTAAAAGGTGGCCCTGTTTCCATCTTTACCATATTTGTTTCTCTTAATATCCTTACAAAGCTTGTTTATAGTTTCTAAAATTATTCTCATTTTTATCATTTTGGCACTTTTTTAAATATTCATTCTTTACTTTTGCTATGGTTTGGACCTCGTCATTCCACCATTAACTTTTCTTAATTATAGGACATTTCTCCTTCAACTCTCTAAGATCAGCTATTGTTTGCAAAGGTTAAAAGCCCCTTCATTGAGGTAGAAAATAATCCTAGCACAACCACTTGATTGAAATTGGCTTATCTATTTTATGTATGGACAGTTTTGTTCTTGCTAGCACTCTTCTTAATGAGTAGTACCTACAAACCCTAACAGACCACCGCCACTAGAAGAACTCAACGTCTTTGTTGGTATGTGTAAATGATGTTGGTGGATGCATGTATGTAGCAACCATGCATACATTTTTTATGCACATACTTCGACAACAATAACTTTTAGTTCTATTGGTCAAATTCCAAACGAGAATATATTCGGCCATGGAATTGTGGCGGTTACACCTATCATGGTTGCTCCACTACTACAATCGCTTTGAAGTCTTTCGCACCCTCTGGCTATATTATGGGCAATTATTGATGGCTTCAATAACCATTCTCTAGCATCTCTTAATTCCTAAATTATGTTGTGTTATCAATTGAAGCCTAAAAAATGCATTTTGTTCGCGAAGTTAGCAAATATTGTTGCATTCCCTACTTGATCCCAAGTACACACAAGATGCTGTACAACAAAGTGCCTCACTAGAGTAAGTCTCTGACTTCAAACCAAGTCCTTGGGGAACTCTCAGAGATTGGGACGATTATGTCCGAGTTGTTGAGGAGCCAGTCAACTACTTGACTAGTTGGATGAAATGGAGAGAACCTCCAGTTCGCCCATGCCAGCTGGGGTTTCATCCTCCAAAGAATTACGGTTGTCCATGCAACCGTGTTACCTAACGATATCACCCTCACAGTGACTTCATGGTGAGCATTCCGTAACAACTCTTGGACATTTGGTTTGCTTCCGCATTCTTTTCGAAGTACTACCATGCTTTAGAGATGGGAAAAGTTTGTAATGAGATAGAAGCATATGATCTTTGCAAGAAAACACACCTCTTGACTTTGGACTTCCTAGAATGGGTTAGGGAACCTCTTGTTCCTCCTATTTTTGGCAATAAAGTTGAGGTCGGTCCTCTCCGGGTGGATTGGGCTTTAGAGTTTTGCATCATTAGCGATTATGGCTGCTCTTCTACTCTAATTGAGCTTAAGCCACTGCCTCGTATTGCCCAATACAAAGAGAAAATGGCCGAGGAGTTATTGATAGCTTTTTTCGATCTGAAATTTGAACTTTGAAGTTCTTTTGGAAGAGGTTCCTCACACCCCCTTTGGTTTTGTCTGGTGCTTCAGGAGTTCTACCATCTCTCCCCACTTGTCCACCATGAGATGACTGTCTTTGTGGACCAACTGTTAGTTCTCATCCACTGGTACTAGATCTACTTGGAGTAGCTGGAGTTCCTTGGCAACATTCAAGCTCATTTCAAAGAGGCTAGCAATGCTGTGAAGATACTGTACAATGACCTCCTAGATCTAAAGGAACGGCACCCTTTTCCCAACACCAAACTTGCTCGAAAGAAGTTTGGTTGTTGAATGCAGGCTTTTACCAAGCAAAGGGATGAATCTTAGATGCATGAAGCGGGGGCTGAGAGATTGAGGGCATATAAAAGAGTTTAAGGTTGGGAATGTCTATGAGCGCGCTTATATATTTTATATATCTATACTAATATATAAAGGGAGAACACTTATTTGGGGTGATAAAGCTGCGTAGATTTATTGTATACCAAAAATGTCCTCAATTTTTTAATACTAAAACAACTTCATTTGGTTTTATCTATTAAACTTTTCCTTCATTATCTAATTTAAAAATTATAATTACTCACAATTTTAAAATTAAATTATTTTATTATTTATTTTTCTAATTTACTTTAATTTAAATACATACTTGCACACGAATGCGTGTGTCCGTCGCTAGTTTTAAGAAATATTTTTCACTTAGTTGTAATATATGTTAAAATATCAATAAATTAATGTAGATGAGTGTCAAATACAAATTATTTTTGTATATATAAATAAATATTATGTAAATATAAAGTAATGAGTTAATTTTATACTATAATCTT
>JAOTRH010067113.1:0-13505 GCA_034768845.1 Heliamphora exappendiculata | reverse complement strand
AGCATTTAGCCCTCCCCCCAAAAATAAAGAAGAGAAAAAGTAAGAAAACATGATGCAAACATGTAGTGTGCTACCCAATATATAATCCATGTCAAAACCCACAGCGACAATGTTTTTCATATTCAAAGATCTATTACAGAAAACCTATTTTCCTAAATTAATTTTACAACACCCTCCAGGAGGACCAAATACGTGGATCAAGACCATTATTGAAGTTCAAACTCTGAAACTCTGACATTTTGTCATCTACATGAGTCTCGTCTATCATATAACAGGCATACAACTGATTAGTTCCAGCAAGCATTTAGCCCTCCCCCCAAAAATAAAGAAGAGAAAAAGTAAGAAAACATGATGCAAACATGTAGTGTGCTACCCATTCTTAGTATTCCATGACATCCGATTCTCAATAAAAGACATTTAGGGCCCGTTTGGTTCTCTTTTCCGGAAATAGTTTTCGGAGAATTTTGAGTAAGAATTCCGAAAAATTCGTTTGGTAGAAATTTTGGAAAAAAAATTTCAAAAAAAACAGAAAAGACTGAGTTAAAAATTAGGTGTTTTTTGAAAACCTGAAAAAGTTGTTTTCACATTTTTTTGATTCGTTTTTTTTTCCTTCTGAAAAAATGAAAACACAGAAAGGGTCCTCGGCTTTGCAGTTCGTTCTTCGTCGCCGTCACAGTCGTCGTTCTTCGTTGTCGCCGTCGCGAACTTTCTTCGCAGTCAAAGTCGCCATCGCCGTCGCGAGCTTTCTTCGCCATCGAAGAAAACTGTCGCCGTCACCCTTCGCAGATCGTCGTTGATACTCATCGTCGCCCTTCCTAGATCGTCGTTGATACTCGCCGCCGTTGATTCTCGCCGTCGTGAGCTTTCTTCTGCTACTCGCCGACGGCGGCATAAGCTCTGGTTCCTCTTCTGTTATTCGCCGGCGACGACGCGAACTCTGATTCTCTTTTGCTACTCGTCACCGTGGTCGTCGTTCGTCGCCGTGGTCGCGGTACTCACCGGCGGCGGCACGAGCTCTGGGTTTGGGTGTCGCCGGCGTTAGGGTTAGGGTTTGGGTTTGGGTTTATGTTTGGGGGGTTTGGGTTTATGTTTGCGGGGTTTGGGTTTGAGTTTAAGTTTCTAAAAATAACACACCAAATACAATTTCTTTTTTCAAAATATTGAAAACAATTTTCAAATACAATTTTCAAATTATAATTTTAAAAAACACAACCAAGCAAACCCTTATCTTTTTCTTTTCTGTTTTTATTTGATATAACTCTATTATGGTAGGAAGCTCAAACTTTTACATAAATTCGAAGTCTATTGAAACTGAGTGTGTCACGCCCCAAACTCCGGGTCACGTGAAACACCCACAAACAACCAACTCGATAATGCACTCTCAATATAAAGCATACATGTATTCTATATAATCGTCAAACGGCATACATTTCATGGCTCCAATGCCGATAAACATGTTACAGCATACATGTAAAAAAGAACAAAAAGAAGACTACAACGCTTCCACTCCCTCCGGCACCTCCAAATCAACCAGCGTGATCGGTACCTGAAGAAAATCAAATCCCATACCGTGAGCCAAAGTTCAGCAGAAACTAGACAACAAATGCAGTATAAGCTAAACATACTAGAAAAACGAGGTGTAGTTTTAAAATCTCTTTCAAGCCTTTAAAAACGAGTTTTCACATGCAAACGGGAAAGCGAGGATATAAACCATATTTTAACTCACTCACAAGAGTCTTGAAAATAGTTGAAAAATGATTTTTAGATCGCGATTCACACGATTCTTAAAAATAATTTGAAAATTAGTCTATCCGTGCTACAATGCAGTTCAAGCAATCCATGTAACCTCTCAGACCGAAAGACCTCAACTCCAACAGAACGGAGTACAGATAAGTATAATTGGCGCTCACAAGCCGCAACCACAGTCCTAATACTGAGATAAAAATCCAAACTCAAATACACATTTTCGGGATAAAACCGTATACTATGAGGTAAAACCATAGACCAAACCACGAGATAAAATCGCATACCAAACCACGGGGTAAAACCGTAAATTTTACTGTAAGTCACGGGATGAAACTGCCGACCGCGGGATAAAACCGTAAACCACGGGATAAAACCGCACACGCAGGATAAGATCGCATGCCACGGGATAAAATCGCATATTACAGGATAAAACTGAACATTACGGGATAACACCGAATCACCACATGCATACTAAACCAGGGTTTAAATGCATAAAAACACGTATTGTCACTACGTTTCACAAACCATGTCACATGTTACACACACGACTCACACAACTCCTGCAACTCATGCAACATGCATCACATGCATCCATTCTTCATATTCCACATAACCATGCCCATAAAATTTCTGAGTTTTAAAGCATACAACTACGGTACTCATAACGATACCAAAACATGTAATCCACTTACATAATCCGTACATAAATAAACAGTTATAAATACACATTAACCATGTATAACGATACATCACGACGCCACCCGTCAAAACATCACTCGAACGACCCATCCACACACCGGGACAATCAACACCTAACCCGGAGGCCAACACCAAAACCTCCCACAGAACGGTTCTCATCAAAACCCACCTATAAATCGAACCACGGACCCACACATCCCGCACATAACCAGCACGCACACAACCGTACCCCGACAACCCGCATTTAACCATGCCCGTCATCCCCGAGAACGACACCTAAACGAACGCCCGAAACCACGACACGACTCCTAAAGCCATGACCCAACCAACCGAACCCCAAAAGGCATCCAACAGTATTTCAATTGACTAACCCCATAATAAATCAATCGAATACCATTGAAAACTAATTGAAAACCCAAGAAACCAACCAAAACCACAAAACTAACAGCCCAGGACTTCAGTCGACTGGAACCAACCCCCAATCGATTGAAAAACACACTAGAAAATCCCAAAACGCCCAAACACGTGGTTCAGTCGACTGACCCTCAAGGTCCAGTCGACTGAACCCCAAGAACTATGATCTAGCCGACTGAACCTATGAGTTCAGTCGACTGACCAAGCCCAGAAACCGTTTTCAAGCTACGGTTTCAACCTCCAAGCCTCGAATCAAAGCCTCCAAATACCCATCCAACACCATCGAACATCCACACGCCCAAGCCTAGCCTCAAAACTACGAAAGAAACACCCGATACCCGATTTCATCCACCGAAATCGCAAAAAAATGGGTTTTTAGCCCAAAAATCCAACTTGATACAAAATCAGATCTACAGCAATCTAACCGTTAAAAACACACACGATTACATGTAGCACCCTTATACAGTAATATGGTTTAAAATTCTACCTCGATGAGTTAAAAATTCGACGCCTCAAATCACATGCAAAATCGAGCCTCACCGGAATGGATTCTGTCCGAATGAACGCGTAGCCCACCTTGCCAATAGCATGAATCCGCTGTCTGATCATCAGAAACTAATCCCCGAGCCCCCGGGAACTTAAAGAGAAGGAAGAGAGAAAAAAAAAAACTTAATGGAAAAATTTTAAAAATATCTTTTGTAAATATCTAACTTCATATATTTATAGGCCTCCAAAATATATATATTTTTTACATTTTTTAAAATTCGCGCCGCAACACCCCACGACCCTCGGGAACCTGTCTGCATACATATCTAACCCCGATTGTGCATCAAAAATATATAAAAATATGTTATCACAAAAACACGAAACGCGCGTCGAAAAATGCCAAAAAAAATAGGTCAAGATTTCACAACACTACCCCCTTAAAGGAATTTCGCCTTCGAAATTCAACATAAGGTCAAAGAAACAACCCCGTCGATCCCCATCGACACAGGCACACGAGATGGTTAGCCAAACCATTCCTAGGATATAGTCAAACAAGGTTAGACATCCAAGATATCGGCCAACTATCTCAAAGACACGGGATCTACAACACACCCAAACCTCACATCGCGCCAGCCACTGCCTCAACACAGCACACCACCCACGAAAACCATCACAAACACCCAAACAGATGCAAGAAAGGAATTGGCCCAAAGTCATCATACTCAAAAAGTACCTCTGCTTGCTGAAGGCACATCTGCATCATCTGGCACAGTCGGTGCCTTCGAAGAACTAGGAGCTATAAGAGCATACGCTCGGGGCAATGTCGCTCTACCCTGTCCACCATAACTCGGCGCTGTCGACTGCCGCACCGACTGAACTAATGTACTCCCACTTGCCATCCGAGAAGTGTGAACCGCAGGATACTGCTGTCGCTCCTGCACATACGAACCCTCCGGAGTGCCCACTGTACTCGGCGCACCCTTTCTCTGGGGACAAGTCCTGCGAATGTCCCATTTGTCCACATTTATAACAAATCGAAGCTCCATCCCTTGCGACTGATACGATATGGAACTCTGAGACTGCCTCAAACATGAATCCAGGTACTGTCTCGGCTGCGGGCAATCTGGCACACGATGCCCCGACTGTTCATATCGATAACATCTGACCTCACTCTGCTCTGGCCTCCCCGACGAAGCCACTAATGGTGCTGGTGTAGAAAACTACTGTAATCCAGATGAATGAAAGCTAGGACCATAGGACCTCTGCCTCTTGCTAGAACGCCTAACTGTCTGTGCCTCTATCCCTCCCTGAGTTGTCCTGGCCTCCCTAGAAGCTCGGATCTCAATCATAGTGTTCTTCACCCTCGCTGTCGCCTCCACCAGCTCTGTGAATACACGAAGTCCCATCGCAACCACACGCTCCCTGATCGCCGGCCTCAAGCCCCACTCAAACCTCATAGATTGCAGCTCGTTTGTGCTCACCAATTCCGGTGCAAACCGGGATAAACTCGTAAATATGGCCTCATACTGCATGATGTCCATGGCCCCTTGGGTAAGAGTGTAGAACTCCTCCCTGTACAAGTCCCTCTTCGAAGCCGAAAAGTATTTCTCCGGAAACACTCCTGTAAAGGTTGCCCATGTGACCCCCACAATGGTCCTGGCATACTTCCACCACGCATGAGCAGCACCCCTCACCGGAAAAGTAGCAAAAGAAACCCGTAACTTGACCTCCTTAATCTGCAATGTGTCCAAAATTTGAGTCACCAACTCCAGCCACTCCGTCGCCACAATAGGATCAGGATCTCTGGCAAAGGTAGACGGATCCATGCGTTTGAACTCCCGCATCGCTACTATAGCCCTCGCCTTAGGCACACTCTCTCTCTCTCTCGCAAACGATCTAACCTCTAACCAGCTGCTGAATAGAACCTGGAGCACACGCAACAACTCCGTCGCGTCCATCGGTCCCAATGGAGCATTTGCATCCCCAGCGTCAGGGATAGGAACATCCCCTTAGCCAACACTACGGCCACGGCTTTGACCACGACCGCGTCCTCTCATCGAAAACATCGCGTCTCTATGAAAAAGACAGAACATGAGATGCAGCACATGGCATAAACCACATAAGCATGCTAACACATAACCACATAGGTTCATGCTAAACAAAATCCCATATACCTAGGAGTACCAACAAGAATAACACGTCAATCTGGATAACCTACTTAGATTCCCCACTAAAAATCACGTCAGCTAAACGCGTTTCTAACTTGGCTCCCAAATTTGTTAATCCAAACGCCCAAAGACAAGGCTATCACTCCTAAGATTCAACCCCCATGCTCACATATACACATCATTCACGTATAACCCGCATGCTATCATATCACGTTATCAAAACATCTAAACACATGCAGTCAAGCACACGCAACCAACCTCACACAGGATACACCATCTTCCCACGGCTTTTAAGTATTCTAACTCAGAGCTCTGATATCAATCTGTCACGCTCCAAACTCCAGATCACGTGAAATGCCCACAAACAATCAATTCGAGAATACACTCTTAATATAAAATATATATGTATTTTATATAATCGCCAAACAACATACATTGCATGGCTCCAACATCGAAAAGCATGTTACAACATACGTGTAACAAAAGAACAAAAGGAAGGCTACAGCGCTTCCACCCCCTCCGGCACCTCCAGATCAACCAGCGTAACCGGTACCTGAATAAAATCAAATCCCACATCGTGAGCCAAAGCTCAGCAGAATCTAGACAACACATGCGGCATAAGCTAAACATGCTAGAAAAACGAGGTGTAGCTTTAGACTTTGTTTCAAGCCTTTAAAAATGAGTTTTCACATGCAAACGGGAAAGCGACTATATAAACCATATTTTGACTCACTCACTGGAGCCCTGAAAATAGTTGAAAAATGATTTTTAGATCGCGATTCACACGATTCTTAAAAATAATTTAAAAATTGGCATATCCCTGCCACAATGCAATTCAAGCAATCCATGTAACCTCTCAGATCGAGAGACCTCAACTCCAATAGAACGGAGTACGGATAAGTATAATCGACGCTCATAAACCGCAACCACAGTCCTAACACTGAGATAAAGATCCAAACTCAAATACATATTTTCGGGATAAAACCATATACTATATGGTAAAACCATAAACCAAACTATGGGATAAAACTGCATACCAAACCACGAGATAAAACCATAAATTTTACCATAAGCCACGGGATGAAACTGTCGACCATGGAATTATACCACTGGATAAAATAGTAAACCACGGGATAAGACCACATACCGCGGGATAAGACCGCTTACCACAGGATAAAACCGCATATTACAAGATAAAACTGAACATTATGGGATAACACCGAAAACTACGGGATAACACCGAATCACCACAGGCATACTAAATCAGGGTTTAAATGTATAAAGCCATGTACTATAACTACGTTTCACAAACCACGTCACATGTTACACACGCGACTCACACAACTCCTGCAACTCATACAACATGCATCACATACATCCATTCCTCATATTCTACATAACTATGCCTATAAAACTTTTGAGTTTTAAAACATGCAACTATGGTACACGTAACGATACCAAAACATGTAATCCACTTACATAATTTGTACATAAATAAACAGTTATAAATTCACGCTAACCATGTATAACGATACATCACGACGCCACCCGTCAAAACATCACCCGAACAACCCGTCCACATACCAGGACCCGTCCACACACCGGGACAACCAACACCTAACCTGAAGGCCAACACTAGAACCTCCCAAGAACGGTTCTTATTAAAATCCACCTATAAACCTAACAACGGACCCACACGACTCGCACATAACCAGCACGCACACAATCGTGCCCCGACAACCCGCATCTAACCATACCCGTCATCCCCGAGGATGACTCCTAAACGAGCGCGCAAAGCCACGACACGACTCCCAAAGCCACGACCCAACCAACCGAACCCCAAAAGGCTTCCAACAGTATTTCAATTGACTAACCCCATAATCAATCAATCGAATACCATTGAAAATTAATTGAAAACCTAAAAAACCAACTAAAACCACAAAACCAACAGCCCAGGACTTCAGTCAACTGAAAAACACACTGGAAAAGCCTAGAACGCCCAAACACACGGTTCAGTTGACTGACCCTCAAGGTCCAATCGACTGAACCCCAAGAACTATGATCCAGTCGACTGAACCTATGAGTTCAGTCGACTGACCAAGCCCAGAAACCGTGTTCAAGCTACGGTTTCAACCTCCAAGTCTCAACTCAAAGCCTCCAAACACTCATCCAACACCCTCAGACATCCACACGCCCAAGCCTAATCTCAAAACTACGAAAAAAACACCCAATACCCGATTCCATCCACAGAAATCGCCACAAAATGGATATTTAGCCCAAAAATTCAACTTGATACAAAATCAGATCCACAGCAATTTAACTGTTAAAAACACACACGATTACACGTAGTATACTTATACAGCAGTAGGGTCTAGAATTCTACATCGGTGAGTTAAAAACTCGACGTCTTGAATCACATGCAAATCTGAGCCTCGCCGAAATGGAATTTCGTCCAGATAAACGCATAGCCCACCGTGCCAATAATAGGAATCCACTGTTTGATCATCAGAAACCGAGCCTCGGGTCCCCGGGAACTTAGAGAGAAAACAAAACTTACTGGAGAAGTTTTAAAAATATCTTTTGTAAATATCTAATTCCAGATATTTATAAGTCTCAAAAATATCTTTTTTTTTAAAAAAAAAATTAAAATTCGCATCGCAACACCCCATGGTCCCCGGGAACCTGTCCGCATGCATATCTAACATCGATCATGCATCAAAAGTATATTCAGAGTCTCATAGAGTGACGACTGCATTTGGGATTGTTTTTTTATATCGTTCTTTTTGTCTTTGGTATACTTTATTAACTTTAGCCGTAACAGCAATACTTTTGAGATTCGTTTTATCATCCGTCATGATAAAACGAATCTAGAAAGTAAACGATTTAGATTAAAACATGGACAGAGTTCAAAAGGATAGGAAAAAGTCACCATAAAGCTTTAATAAAGCCTGTACATGCACAAGCTAAGGTAGTTCTTGCTCATCACGAATCACAACACTAACATTTTTTTCTTGAAGAAACCAAACCTCTATATATATATATATATATATATATATATATGAATGGTAATAAAATTTGAGAGGTAATAAATTTTATCGAAAAAATAGCAATTTAAAAAAAAGAGTCAAAATAGCTCATATTACCATTTGCCTCAAATCTTTATCGACCTACCGATTAAAAAAAATTACAATGCCAGAATAACATATAAGTTAAAAACAGTGCACAATCGATAAAAGAGATGTATTTTATTTTTAAATAAATAAAAAATAACTTACATGACCAAAAGGCACATGGTTGTCCGTGATTTTAAACTTTGAAAATCTGAAAATGTGATGCGAAAAACAGAAATTTGGAAGTGGGAATGGAGCATGAATCCCTTATTACAACAAAAGTTGAAATAATTGATTATATACATAGCCATGATCCCAAACAATAAAAAATGATAATTAGAGTCTATTTGGATTTGACGTAGTATAGTTCCTTGAAAGAATACAAACCCAATACCGAGCAAAAGATACAGACCCAATACCCAGCAAGATGGTAAAATACAATTCCTTGAAAAAATAATGTGTTTCTAATCAGTACACACCCAATACCTATATTCTCTCTGCAGCAAAAATAGAGAACAGACGAAAGAGACAGAGAAAATGATACCTATGGAAGAATGTTACTGGATAATAAGTAAAAACTCGAACTTCGAAAAATAAAAATTATTCAAGTAGTAGATTAAATCACACATGAATGAACAAATAAAAAAACACCTTTGAAAAGGTAATATTTATTTTATTTTACTCTTGATAAATAGGCATGATGAAAAATAAAACAAACACTTTCGAAAAGGAAATATGTATTTTATTTTACTCTACTATTTATTTTACTCTTGATTCTAATGAAATTTGCTTCTCACAACCAAAGGCCTCTAATTCCTCATCCCAACATTAGTAAAAGAAAAGAAAGTGATATTGGAAATAGCTATAGAAGACAAAAAGTATCGTTACTTTGTAAACATATCAAGTAAAAAAGTACTGTCTAGTGCCACTACCCCCACCCTCCTCAGCAACCTGATTCAAACAAAAACTAATCAACTATCAAAACAGTAACCTAATTAAAACCAATCACCGCTATCACCGACACCAGTAACTAAATTTACTTATCAAAAAGTGTCTTTATAAACTACTATTCATATAGGCCTCAACTTTAATGTACGACTAATGCTGAGTTCATTAAGACCATTTAGTGTTTGGGCAATTGAAATTCTTATATGTAATAGGATCAACATTTAGTAGCCTGTATTTAGTAAATCTTACCACGTTGCGAGTGGCAAACCCATGAAAAATCCAACAATTCCTTTTAAGTTTACTATAAAATTATGCATGTTTAAACTCTAACATTATGAATGGAATGCTTAATGTGATCTTATGAACCCCATCTACCTTGAAAAATAAAATAAATATATTAAAAAATATACACGCATATTTTTCGTGTCCCAGTGCCCTTCATATAAAAATTAGATGAATTTAACAATTATACACATACCCGCAATAGACATACACTACTTGTACACAAATGCATGTAACATAAACAATGTTAGCTATATTTTGAATCATGAGTTTATCAAAGTAAAATGGTGGGGAAATCAAACAATAAGACTTTTTTTTGTTGTATTTTTTCCACTTCATATTTCTCTTTGATTCTATTAAGTCTGTCCACAAATTTGATCTAAATACGGCCTCAATTTAGGCGATAATCAACCTGATCTTTTTCAACTTATTTTCGTTGTGTTACCAGCTAATTAAATTAGATATTTGATATTGCATATGAGGGTAGGATAATGAGATTATATATTTGATCCAAGACATTAAGGCCTTCTTTGGCATAAGCTTTTAAACTATTTTATTTTTCAAAAATATTTTTTTTATCTTTTCAATTCGCTTGACAAAATTTTACCAAAGCCTTTTTTGTTACCTATAGTGGATATTTTCCAAAATTAAATAAACATTTTTTAATTAATATTTAGGTGACTCTAGAGTTAATAGCCAAATAGAGTTTATAGCATAATTACATCCTAACAAAAGTCCACATGCCTACAAATACATTTCAACATAATCTAATTAAAATACTAACTTTGGACAACAATCAAGAATTTAAAAAGAACAATTAAAAGCAATAAGATACTAAAAATTCAATACAATCACAATTTTGAAGAACTCAATAATACAACAATTAGAAGAGGGTTATATTAGGATGTGGACCAATGTTCAAATGCTTTGCTTCGATTTGTAATCGCATTGAGAACTTGAGGAAACTCATCTGCTTATGTATCGTCTAAGCTACAAATTCGACATACGAGAACATATTTTTAATGAAAAACAGCTGAGTATTGCGAGATGGAATGGATCCTAAAAAGTATTTGCCAGGAAACCTAATGAAAACAATAAAAAATCATATAATGCGCTCACAAAGAAAAACCTAATGAAAACAATAAAAAAGAAACAAAGAGTATAAAAAGAGAATGGAAAAGAAGAGTAAGAAGAGGGGAATAACATGAGAAGGAAATTCAGAAAAGTCAAGGAAATAACAGTCCCTAAAAAAAATTCCCAACCATTTATGCAAATACATTATACATGGGATGATTCACTTTAAAGAACAAACGGAGAAAACAAAGAAAATGAATAAAAAACAAAATGAGGAATTGATTGTTTTACCTCCAAGCATGTGAAAGAGAAGTCACTAAGATCGGACCAAAAAATGTAGATCAATCAAAAAAAAATAAAGACTTGAAAAAAATGAAGATCTGATCATAAAATATAGAGAAAAGAGAGAGCTTACTCCATTCTTGGCAAATCCAAAAATACCAACGGAACCAAGCCGAAGTTGGTGATGGTTGCAACGGTAGATGGTGGAGGCAGTGATTGCTGCAATAATGAGAGAGGGAGAGAGATGTATAATCATTTTATCAAATCTTATAATCCAACAATGATGGGGAAAATCATTTAATTAAGGGAGCAAAAGGTAAAATGAAAATTGCTTTGGTAGAGAAAAAAAAGAGAGAATTGGAAATGGGATCTAGCAACAAAGATAAGAGGGCTTATGATAAGGGGACCAGGCATCACAATTAGAGAAAGGCGATTTATAGTTAACATCTTTATAAATTCTTGAAACAAAAAATCATAAAGACATGATTTGTATCTCTGCTAAAATTAATGTGGTTTGCTTGAGAACATGTATCAAACAACATTAATTTTAAATGGAACCTAAATAACTATGAAGCCCAATAAAAAATCCAAGAAAAATTATGTTTGAGAGTATATGAACCGAAAACGCATCCAAATCTGTTAAAATCTACTATCCATTTCAATTAAAACTTCCAAATTGTTCGCTAAGAGTTGGAAGTATTTCTACTGAAAGAACATACATAATGCTAATGTTTATGTTTGCCATTAGATTTAGCATGAAAATTAAACTACTGATTCGTATTGCTTTACTTTCACAAACAAATAACAGGAGATGAGAATGCAGAGGATGAACTGTTTAGTGGAGTGTCATGTAACTTTATCTCCTTTGCTGGTTCTGCTTCTAGTTTTCATGTTCAGAATATATGGGAAATTTATTAAGAGAACAAAATGAATCTTTATTGGCTATGACTATTGTAGTGGTTCACATTCTTACCCAAATATTTCCCTAGAACAGAAGAGTGCTTGGTCTGAGTTGTTGCTCCCATGAAAGAGTGTGCTCCGTCCTTCAAGTTAGATTGCATTATCTTGCTATTGTTTGTAGAGTCTTTTATGTAATTTGGTTGCAGTAAGGAATTTGGAGGAATAATGTTCTCACTGGTTTAAAATTTTCAGAATATCATTCTAGTGTGTTATTGTTTTGACAATTGCCTGGTAGGACCGTCATTTTCTTTAACATTATATACTTGGTGCCACCTCTCTTTCTGAAGTTGGCAGCTGACATGAAGGAGACATCTGCTCTCACTATATTTTCTAAAATAAGTCATCATCATGGGTGGTTGTGTTTCTAAGACAAATAGAAAAATCAAATCTCATAAGCACTTGAAAAGGTCGTGCAGATGTCGCAGAAAGATTTCCACTGCCATCCCTATTGCACCTATGAAACAGATTAGTGATGCAGGAAACTCTTTGGGAGATTTTGCTGTTAGTGAGTTTTTCCATGTTAACTCAGATAAAGGTGTTGCCACCACTGCAATGGAGCCACAGCCAGATTGATGGGAATGGTATATTTCTCTTTCCTTCTTGACAACCTAATTAGATGGTGTTTAACTAACTGATCACATTGTCTAGAAACTTTGAAATTGGAATCAGAGTTTTGTGCAAATTGGATAAGAACATTTCTAGATTTTAATACTAATGGCCATGTAGTTACGTGGACATTTATCAAGTCGTTGGCGGCCTTGTAAAGGGTTGGATTTTAATCTAGTTGTTGCATCTCAACTCTGAAGGGGAAAAAATCATTTAACTAAAGGAGCAAAAGATAAAAGAGAACTGAAAATGGACCTAGCGTCAATCATTTAACTGACGACATTATTTAGAAACATAAAAGAGAATTTATGTTTCTGGGTTTATTTTCTTGTTGCTATTGTACACACCAAAAGGAAACAAAACGGGGTTGAGAGGGAGAGAGAGAGGGGAACGGAGAGAGAGAGAGAGAGAGAAAGGGACAAAGAGGCGCATGAAGCAAGGAAGTTTTCGTTTTTAAAAACAAACTGCCAGAGAGAGGGGGGGAGAAGGAGAGTGGCGACAATGTCCTCGTTCTTTACATATTTAAATCCTAAAAAATGAAACAAAACAGAAGAAAATGGAAGAAATAGGGAAACAGCAGAAACCCAGTAAAACCCAACAGCGGGCCACTTAGAACCCAAAAAAATAAAGAGAAAAGAAAAAGAAAAACCCAAAAGTAGAAATCAAGAGACAACAATGAGAAAAAGTACCCGATTGAAGTGGCTAATTAGCTGCAATTCAAGAAATCCAA
>JAOTRH010067092.1:0-18160 GCA_034768845.1 Heliamphora exappendiculata | reverse complement strand
CCCCAACCCTTTTCCCTTAACCCTTGGACCCCCAATCTCTAGACCCCTCACCCTCGACCCTTGAACCCCTAATCCCCCGAACCCTGACCCTTGAGCTCTTAAACCCTCAACCCTTGACTCCTAGACCCTGTCCTTGACCCTTGGACTCTCGACCGTCGACGCCTGACCCCTGACCCCTAAACCCCAACCCTAAGCCTCACCTCCAAACCCTTAACCCCTAACCCCTGACCCTAGCCATTGAATTTCGAATCCGCGATCCCTAAACCCCTAAACCCTAAATCCCAGCCCCCAACCACTGACTTTTAGACCCCAACCCAAACCCCCCGGCCCTCGACCCCTGACCCCTGGACTCCAACCCCGACCCTGACCTCGACCTCGACCTCGACCTCTAAACCCTTGAACCCCAACCCCTAACCCTCAAACCCCAAGCCTCTGACTCCCGAGTCTGCGACCCCCAAATCCCTGAATCCTAAACCCCAATCCCCGACCCTTGGTGCCTAGCCCTCAGGCCTAGACTCTAAAACCCAGCACCAACCATGGCCCCTGGCACCCGAATCTAGACTCCCAAACCTTAGACCTTGGACCTCTTTTTAAGTCACGATTGTTGAATGCCACTACAATCATTGCCACTATTTAAGGATCATGACAAAATATCATCACTAATAACTAATTTTTAGTCACCAGATTTAAAGTCATTAATAGTGTTGTTACTAAAAAAAATTGGTGCCAAATTTTGTTTTAGCACCACACATTTAGTGACAAAATTTATGTAACAAACAAGAAATAATTGTCATAAAAATCAGCATTTCTATTTCTTAGTTACACTCACATTCATGTCACAAAACAACTACTTTTAATGATAAATTTATGTTGGTCACCAATTATTATTAATGACAAAAATTGAATAATCATAACTAAACACAAATAGGAATTTTGCACAACTCTTCGTATGCCCACTAAAGACTCGCCTAATATGATTTAGTAGTGTCAAGTAAAAAATATCATCACTAATAAGAGTTTTTTAGTGACAACTTATTTATTGTCAGTAAACTTGTTGTCGCTAATGCTCCATTGGCACCAAATTTAATTTTCCTCCATGCTTTTAGTGACAATTTATGTGACAAACATATATTTGTCACAGAAAGACATTGTTAAGATTTTTTTGTCACAATTCTTATTCTTGTCATCAAAAACCTACATTTAGTGAAACATTTATGTTCATCACCATTTTTTGTTACTAAAGTTTTTTTTTTCTTGTAATGTGTTCACCCCATGGTGTTACTAATCCAACCTAATTCCTCATTTTCAGTTATATTTTATAACTTTATAATTTTAATTACACCAAAACCCACATTATAGTTATCTTACCAAAAAGAATTTCCATGATACTATCCATAAAAGGACACAGTAATGGTCTCTATTTTTTTCTCTATTCTTTAATTAGTCATATATGCAAATATTTAACCAAAAAAGAAGTTTGAAATACAAAGAGAATGGCTGGGTGCTCTGGTATGGACGGTGAGAATAGTTGGGTTGAAAGATCATCTTACATGGGAAGTCTAGGGAGGGCATAGGGAAAGGCAAATGTGTTAAGGGTAGTGATACTAATTGGGATGGCCATGTTCCAAGGAGGGTGGTAGATGCCTTAGGAACCCAAAGATCCAACTGGAACTCATCTACAATCTTTGTAGATAATATCTCGGATCAACTTCACAGCATCTGGTTGCAAAACATCTTCAATCAATGTGGGCTAGTGGTGGATGCTTTCATCCCAAGGAAGAGTATGCAATGTAGTAACTCAAGGTTTGGGTTTGTAAAGTTTTAGGGGCATATGGATGCAAATTATGGCTGTCATGAAGTCTAATAGTGTGTGGTGTTTGGATAAGAGGTTGGCTATAAATAAAGCTAGACTTGCTCATATAGGAACAACTACCAGATGTGGTCCAAGTCCAGAATGTCGTGGAGCAAAAATACTAGGGGAGATGTCAGTCCCTTAGAGACAAATACACAAAACAGAGAGTGCAGAGATGTTGAAGCTGAGGAGACATGGGAGAAGACTATTGAAGCCACAATGGTGGATGAGAGGAATGGATAAATTACTGCGCCGTGCGCATAGTTAAAGACAACAGATTATTAGCAAGTGTACAAGAGGCTATGAGAGCTGATGGCGTCTTTGACATTAACATCAAACCAATGGGGGTTCGAATGTCTTGATCCAATTCATTGATCTAGAGATGAAAAAGTGCTTCATGTTAAATGCTCGGGACTGGTTGGAAACTTTGTTTGAAGTAGTACACAATTGCAGTTATAGGGAATCAAACTTCTGTAGAAGAGTGTGGTTACATATTGAGGGAGTTCCACTCCACGCCCAGAATGAAACCACTTTTGCGAGCATAGGTGGCAAGTGAGGTGAAGTGATAGGTGTCAAGGAGAAGACCAACAGGAGGCTAGACATTGAAGTGAGCAGGGTTCTAATCTCCCCTAAGGCTGACAACCCCATTAAAAAAAATTGTAAGCTCAAGGTGGGAATATTCATCTATCCTATCAAATGTAGAGAACAAAGGCTATCAGAGGTTATTTATGTTGGGCAGGTCATTTAGTGGTGACGGTGCTCAGAATCCTAAACCCAAATGAGGTGATCAACATCTTCCTAAACAGGAAAAGGGGGGACTATGCAAGCATAGCAGAGGAGGATGAAGAGCAGATACACAATAAATCAACCATTGAAGAACTGTCAGAAAATTAATTATTATTTTTGTAAGAATTTAATTTTCATATTTATTATGACAATTCGGGTTGTGTTATAAATGTATAACTCCTAATGTGTTTAGGCGTCTTATAATTGGAATACTCTAGAGGTTATAATTAGTTTTTAATTGATTTGTAAGTCTTAAATGGATTAAGAGTCTTAAAAATGTTAGGAGTCCTTATTCAAGCTGGAAAAGTAAAGTACAACATAAGAAACTAAAGGTGCAAACTAATGAAGCATGATTGTGCAAGCAAAACGCAATCTTGCATATAACCGCTTGAGTGGTCCCAAGTGTGCTTTGGCGGATCCCAAACAGTTTTAATTTGATTGAAACTTCAATTATTTGGTTTTAAGGCCTATATAAAGGTCCATGGCCAGGTACAAAATTAACTTCTGAACTTCATATGTTAGAGCTCCAAAGTTAATGAGAAGCATTTGTCGTGCTCCAACATTCGAAGATTGCTCATGTTAAATCTTAGACGATGTTCTAAATTTCGACGGAGCATTCTGTTAGAGTAATAGTTTTAAGGATTCGTTACTGCAGTGATCAAGCGGGGAACAGTGCACATGAATTTGGCAAGATATATAGTTTAAGGCATTTAGTTTGAGGATTCGATCAAAGTCTATAAGTAGATGTCTTGTAACTGTTCAATTAGTTAGTACCTGATTTACCTAGCTTGGATTAGTCCCGTGATTTTCTACCCAAGTTGAATTTTTCACGAAAAAAATATTGTATGTTGAGTTTTGATGTTTGATTCTTTACTTCTCGCATTCCATAACATAAATTGATTTAAAACATAAAAGGAATACTTTTTTAATTGGTTTGATTAAAAAACATAAAAATATTTTTTCTATTGGTATTAGAGCAAGTTTATATTTTTTTAAAATAACAATAATATTTTTGAGTTAAAAATATCATACTATTCCTTTTTTTATTAAAAAGGATTATAATATTTGTTTTTGACTAAAAATATTTTTTGAAAAAAATACGGTTCTCATCAATTTATTCCATGGATTTGTTTGAGGAAGAAAACATGACTATTAAATCATCCATGTGTTTTAGTACTACATATGTGTGTTCACAAATTCAAGTGATCAAAAAGTTGAATTTGATTATGAACCTAAAGATTATGAGTCTTTGTAGCATGGATAGGAAAAATTGTACGAAAAAAGTTTTAAATTGACTAAAATGAATTTGAAATTAATTACAAAAATAAAATTGATTGAAAAAGAAAGAGAAAATTTAAAACAAAAATTGTCTGAAAATTTATCTAAAGTTAGTCAATTAAAAACTCATAAAGTCATTTTAAGAAAAAGCTGACTGTTGCAAAAAAAAAAAAGAAAGAGACGGCTTAATTGAATCATGCAAAATTTATAATGACAAAATTATTAATCTTGAAAAAAAATTGCATGAAAATATTGAGTCAAAGAAGTCACTTGAGTTGAGATTCATAAAATTAGAAAAAGATTTTGATACTTCTAATGCTAGTCTCGAGAAGTTTAATGCAGACTCAAAAGTGTTGAAAAATATTTAAAAATGCAAAAGGTGGCGACAGATCGAGCTAGACTTAGATATACCGGTAAAGTTTCATCTTTAAATTCCACAGGTAAGATTAAATTTGTTAGATCTATTATCCCTACACCTGTTGTTCAAAAACCTGTTGTCCAACTAATACCTATTCCAAAAACTTGTGGTGAAAACTGTGAATATTCCAAAATATTTTGGTCAAAATAATTCAAAAAATTCTGTTCACTTTAAAATTCAAACTTTGGAAAAAAAAATTTCAAAAATATTTACCAAAGTCAAATAATGTTAAAAAATTTGTTCATATTTATCATCATTGTATAATATTGGGACACATTAGACCCCGTTGTAGAAAGCTAAAAAATTAGAATTTTGCTCACTGCCAATCGAGCGCTCGAGTGGCCAATTAGCAGAAAGCTATTTTTGGTTGGAAACCCAGCAGCCCCATGATATTCTTACCTAAAATTCGATCTGTATGGGTTTAAAAATCAGACCTGATACGGAATCCAGTTCACAATGCCTCAAAGAACCACTTTGTATGCGTTAAAAAATATTCTTTCTACGTTTTTAGTCAATCTATGTTGTGAAATACGAGAAGTAAATAATCAAACATCCAAACTCAATACACGAGATTTTTTACGTGAAAACTCCAACTTGGGTAAAAAATCATGGGGCTAATCTAAGTCTAGGTAAATCAAGCACTAACCAATTAAACAGTTACAAAACACCCACTTACAGACTTTGATCGAATTCTCAATCCAAACGCCTTAATCTATCTTGTCGAATCTATGTCTACTATTCTCCGCTTGATCACCATAGCAACGAATCCTTGAAGCTATCACTCCAATAGAAGACTCCGTCGAAACTTCGAACATCGTCTAAGATTTAACATGAGCAATCTTCGAATGTTGGAACACGACAAATGCTTTTGATTAACTTTGGAGCTCTGAGACATGAAGTTCAGAAGTTAATTTCGTACTTGACTTATGATCCTTTATATAGGCCTTGAAACTATGCAATTGGAGTTTCAATCGAATTAAAACTGTTTAGGATCCGCTGAAGCGCACTTGGGACCGCTCGAGCGGTCATGTGCCAGATTGTATTTTGCTTGCATGATCTCACTTCATTTTCTTGCACCTTCAACTTCTTATGTTGTACTTCAATTTTTTAGCTTGAAAAAATTTCTGATTTAAATACTCCTAACCCATTTAAGACTCACAAATCAATTAAAAGATTCTACGAAACCCAAATAAATTACAACTGCTAGAGTTATCCAATTACAAGAAACCTAACCACATTAGGAATTTTACACTTGTATTACAACTATAATAAATATGAAAATTAAATTCTTACAAAATAATAATTAATTTCCTAACAAGAACAACTTATGCTAAGCCATGGTGAGGAAGCTTCTATGGAGAAGATACCAGATGACGTGGCACTGCTAAGTTAAGTCAAGGAAAGCATTTTAGATGGGAATACTGAGAATTCAAATGCAAGCATGACAGGGGAAAGTCCAGCAGAGAAAGGATATACGAATGCTGAGAATTCAAATGCAAGCATGAAAGGAGTAAGTCCAGCAGATGAAGAATCCATGGATTCTGATGGAGCTGCAGATCAGGAACCAGAAGCAAAAAAAGGCCTAAATGAATCAGGAGAACCACACACACACACACTGAGAGGGAAAATAGGAGTTGACTTGAAGGAAAGTGATAGACCTCCTCAACCTAAAGAACGCTAGTGCAGGGCAACTTTTGAGGGTGTCAGTCTTGACACAGGTTGCTTTGGGTCCTTATACAAAAATGGGTATCCTCTTGCAAACTCTGTCCAAAGTGGATAAAACCAACTAATTGCCAAAGGAGAAAGTAAAAAGAAAAGGAAATTGCTAGGTGAGCTAGGCTTTCTTAGCATCAGAAAAAGTGAGGAAAGCACTCGACAGAGGAAGGGCAAGAAAGGCTTAAGGAACAAACTATTCCTGAACCAATCTCCCTTTTCTCTAATATTTTTTTGAACCGTGATAAAATCATTCGAAGGGAAGCTGAATCAATTCTTGAGACAGGAAAATTAATGTGCTTAAACTTTGAAGTGGGAGAGGATCAAATACTATCAACTATAATGGCTATGGAGGAGGCTGATGAAAGGATGGTGAAAGGATGGGAAGACCACCTATGAAGATCCTGTCCTGGAATGTTAGGGGCCTGGGAAGGATGGAGAAAATCAGAATGCTAAGGAAGATAGTCGAAAGCAGACACATTCAGATGTTACTCCTTCAAGAAACCATATGGGAAGTTACTAATCAAGCTAGAGTTAGTTCCAGTTAGGGAAGCATTGACTGTAATTGGGTGGAGTTTGATGCCTTGGGAAGCTCAGGTGATTTGATATGCGCATGGGACAATGACTTCTTTGAAGTACAACAAAAGTTTGTTCACAGAAACTACATAATCATTCAAGATGTTGCCATAGGAGAGTTCATTTGTGTCATTGGAAATGTTTATGCCCCATGTGATGTAGGAGCTAGAATGGAGGTGTGGAATGAGCTCAGAAACCTCAAAGCTAGGCTTTTTGTGTTCCTTGGTGTTTGGGTGGCGATTTGAATAAAATCAAGTCTATTGGGGAGAGATCAGGGTGCGTCGAAATAAGTAGAGTTATGAGGGAGTTTTGTACATGGATTGATGACATGCTCTCGGTGGACATCCCCCTCCTTGGTCGCTTGTATACTTTGTCTAGCATGCAAGAAACACCTATTTGGAGCCGCATAGACAGGTTTCTTCTAAGGAATGAGTGGCTTGACCTCTTTAAGGTTGAGCAATGGAGACTCTCTAGATCCCTGTCTGACCACTGCCCAATCTTGTTAACTAATGAACAACTAGACTGGGGTCCTAAACCATTCGAGTTGTTTAATGCTTGGCTTGATTGTGCCTCCTTTAAAAAGCTGGTGCATAGCTCATGGATATCCACATTGGCTAAGGGCTGGCCAAGATTCATACTTCACAACATGCTGAGGAACTTCAAGACTCAAATAAAGGTGTGGAATGTGGAAGTCTTTGGCAATGTTGACAGGAATATCAGCCAAATTGAGGAACAACTAAATAGGCTAGACTTGGCTGAGAAAGGATCAAATTAGAGCCAAGAGGATCAGATCAGAGCCAAGAAAGATCTCAGAGCAAAACTATGGATCAATCATAGGAGAGCCGAAAGCATTTGGAGGCAAAAGTCCACGCAACTATGGCTCAAGCTTGGCGATAGGTTTACATCTTTTCTCCACTCAATGGTTAATAGGAGGTTCAAGAAGAACTATATTGGTCAAATAACTTATGAAGGTACGCTGTTGGTCCAGCCCCAAGAGATCAAAGAGGGTGTAGCCAACCACTTCTCAGCTTTGTTCAGTGAGGTGAAATGAAAGAGACCTATTTTCGAATGTGAAGTTTTGAAGACTCTAGATCAGTTGTATAGCCCTCAATTGGAAGAACAAGTCATTGAGCTTGAAATACACCAGGCCATATTTTGTTGTGGGGAAAACAAAGCCCAAGGTCTAGATGGTTTTACCATGAAATTTTATAAGCGGTTTTGTGTATTAGTAAAGGAAGATATCATTACATTCATGAAGGAATTTCATTCCCATGGGAGGCTCGTAAGGTGCCTTAATTCTTTCTTCATCACCTTAGTGCCCAGAGTTGATTGCCCTCAATTTTTGGAGGACTTTAGACCCAGTAGTTTGGTGAGCTCTATGTACAAGATTATAGCCAAAATTCTAGTTGAGAGATTGAAGAGGGTTATGAGCTATGTGGTTGTTAAGAAACAAATAGCTTTTATAACTGTGAGACATATTCTTGATGGAATTCTTGTTATCAACAAAATAATAGAGGAGTAGAAGAGGAAAAAAAAGAAAGGGATTATTCTAAAATTGAATTTCGAGAAAGCCTATGGCTGTGTTAATTGGGACTTCTTGATTAAAATCATGGACCTGAGTGGGTTTGGGCTCAAATGTTGCAAGTGGATAAAGGAGTGCATCTTCTCCACCTCTATCACAGTGCTAGTAAATGGCTCTCCATCCAAAATGATTAAACCTGAGAGAGGGCTCAGGCAATGTGATCCCCTATCCCCCTTCTTGTTCAACTTAGAAGCTGGAGGTCTAAATGCTATGCTTGGGAAGACTGCCAGATTAGGCTGGGTGGGTGGCACTATGGTGGGGAGCCATGGCCTAAGGCTGGGTCACCTTTAATTTGCAGACGATCCCATAATCTTTTGTAATCCAATGATCCAAGAGGTCAGTTCTATAAAAAAGGGTTCTTAGAGGATTCGAGTTAGCCTGACGATTAAAAGTGAACTACTCAAAGAGCCTGGTTTATGGAGTTAGAGTTCTTGATAGTACTATAATATCCCTTCCTACCATACTCAAATGCAAAGTTGGTAGCTTGCCAATGAATTACCTTGGCTTGCCTGTTGGTATCAATCCTAGACTTGCTAGAATCTGGGATCTCCTGATTGATAAAATTAAGAAAAGACTAGTCCCTTGGAAGAGGAAGTATTTGTCCAGGGCTGGTAGATTACAGCTCATTAAAGCAACCCTATCTAACATCCCAATCTTTTACTTATCTTTGTATAGAATGCCTAGAGAAGTGATAGAGGAGTGATCTCCCAAATTGAGAAAATTCAAAGGAGGTTTCTATGGGGAGATGAGGAATCCCAAAGGAAGATCCATTTGGTGAATTGGGAGAGGATAATACAGCGCAAAGAATTTGGTGGCTTAGGTGTGCCTAACATTCGTGTGATGAATGCTGCCCTATTGCTAAAATGGTGGTGGAGGTTTGGGAAGGAAAATGGCAGCTTTTGGAGGAAAATTATCAACAACAAATACCATGGTCACCCACTTGATTGGTTCCCAACCAAGGAAGAAGGCCATAAGGTTTCTGATGTATGGGAGGATATATTGAAGGAGGGATCCCCTGATGGTATTTTAAGTGGTGTGTTTAAGAATAATTGCTATCTTAGTCTGAGGGATGGATCCGAGATCAGAATCTAGGAAGATATCCGGGTGATGGGGCAGTCTTTGAAGATTCAATTTCCCAGATTATACATGTTATCCTTGCAGAAGAACTCGACTGTCCAAGCCATGTTCCAAAGAAATTTGCAGTTAACACCCCGGGACCTCTCTTTTAGAAGGAATCTGTTTGCGTGGGAGATAAGTAGCCTTGAAAAGCTCCTCCTAGTGCTGAACCCCATCTAGCTCAGATTGTATAAAAGTGATATGTTAATATGAAAGGAGGAAGTTGGTGGTTACTTCTCCATCAGTTCTTTGTGTAAAGACTTTGATCTCAAGTTGGGCTAAACCACATCTTAGCTAAATGAGGCGTGGGTGAAGCTTATCCCTCCTAAGCTTAGCCCTCAGTGACAGAATTCCCTTTAAGGTTCTTCTGGCCAGGTGGAGTGTCATACCTAGCAATAGCCCTCTGTCATGTGTCTTGTGTGGGGAAGGGATAGAATCAACCTCCAATCTTCTGGTCGATTATCGTTGGGCATGGAAGGTGTGGTCAGCTCTTGTCTCATGGTGGGTTCTTGGCTGGGTATGTCCTAATAATCTATACGGTTTACTAGCATGGTGAAAAGGGATAGGAGGGAGAAGGATGACCAAGCAAATTTGGATCAATGTAGCTTATGCATCTATCTTGTCAATTTGGATGGCTAGGAACAAGAAGATTTTTCGTCAGGAGGAAATGGAATGGAGCTCAGCCGTGGAGGAGGCCAAATTGATAGCGGCTCTTTGGTCTAAAGTAAATCTGGATCCTGTAACTTTCTCTATCCATGATTTTCTAAACATCATCGAAGCAGTGAAGAAGCTGAAGTTGAAGAGAGTTGCCAGATCTTGAGGGCCTCTATTGTCCTCTCTATTTTTGCTTTGCTTGTCCTTTTTGCTCTTGTTGCTCCTGATGTAGACTGCTGGCCTGCATGGGTTCTTCCCCATTCAGACTCTTCTGGGTGTTGAATCTTGGTGGGGGTTGGGAATGGGCTGAGGAAGTCTCTTGTTCATGCCATAGTTCAAGCTCTGCAAGTTGAGGATGGCTGCTATCGATTATCTTTCGTGCTCTAGGGGCTGGCTCTTGGTGCTTTGCCTTTGAGTTGCTGCTTCTTGATAATGGGTGTTGGCTCCGGCTCTGACTTCTTGGTACTGCTGTCTATGGGTGCTGATGGGATCCTTACATTGCTTCCAGTGTGGTTGGTTTGGGATGTGATCAACTGTAGTGGCTTTGTGGTGCTGAGGGTGGATTTGGGGCAGTTGCTGCATTGAGAAGAAGTGTTTTGTAGCTGAAGTTATTGTTGGGATGGAGCTGTGTTGTATGCTATTCGCCTAGTGTTTTGCTAGTTGTTGTGTTTTTGTTGTTTTGTGGTTCTTTGGTTGTTTCTTTTTGTCTCCTTGCTTGGGTTGACTGTTTGTCAATTGTTAGTATTTGGATTTTGGTCTTCCTCCTTTGAAGTATAGGGCTAAAGCTGTTTTTATTTGGGTGGTGGAAATAAGAAATTTTCTTTACTGACAAAAAAGAAGAGTCTGAAATCAACTTTAAATAGTAGTTTTTTTTTATTTTTTTATTTTTAAAAAAGAAGCTAACACGTTCAAAATACAAAATGTTTTTATCAAATACGGTCCGTACCTTTTCAAAATATGTTTGCTTTAGCATGTAATTTTGAAATTTAAGATGAAAGAGCTTACTTTTTTAAGTTTCTAAAAATGATTAGAAATTTTGATACAATTATATTTAAGTCTTGGAAGGTTAGATACCGATTATTTTAGCAAGTTTAATTTGAAGAGTTTTAAAAGCATGGAATTAAATATGCTTAGATCTTAGTAGATTCCTTATACCTTTCTTGTATTCATATTTTTAAGACATTCCCTATTCATTCTTTATTTTGTATTGGAGGGAGTTGCGGGAGGAAACTGAAAAATAAATAATCCATATGATGAAAGATAAGAAAAAGAAATTGCTTAAATCGGAAGAAATTGAGTCTATCCACACGACGACCGACAGACTTGTGGTACCAAAAATCTCATTAGATGATAAGATAGTTAACTGACAGACCCCTGAATGAACGTTAGCCAAAAACCCCTATCAAGATAGAAAATAGAGAAACACCATTAATACCATACATAAAAAAGCAGAGGCAACTTTTTCAATTGCTTTACTCAAAGGGATGTGGTCAAGGCTTCCTTGAGATCATACCAACCCCAGTTTGGGAGAAAAGTTTAAACTTTTGCCTTTTTAAGAAAAAAAAACCAAACAAAATTGATTTGTTTTTACTTTTTTTAGTTCATCTCAATGAGAGTAATTGAAAAAATAAGTTTTTTAATCCAAAATTAAAAAAAATAAGGTCAACTATAAGTGAAGAAAAAGTATTCATTAATTGGCTTATTTGGATTTATTTTTGTCATTATCAATTTTTTATATATTTAATAAAAAAATTATTTTAATTATCAAGGAGTATTATCAATACACAAAATTCATGTAATAAATCTCTTTAGTTTTCTTAAAAATAACATAAAGCATTCGAATAGAAATCCTATTAATAGTAACTAGCTTTTGGCACACGCATGCGTGTGTGAGTGTATATTTAATAATTAAAATAATTTTAAAAAGTTAAATAGTAAAATAATTTAATTTTAAAATTAAGAGTACATAGTTATATTTTTAAAATTATGTGGTGAAGAGAAAGTTTGAAGAGTATTTTGAGAAAAATAAAAAGTAACTAAGGATACTTTTGAAAACTTATCATTATTTATATAACTTCATGTTAAAGAAAACACAAATTGAGTTCTCTCTCTTTCTATATTAATAAAGATTAGAGGGTATCACTTAAGTCTAAAAATACTTGGTCACTTAATGAGGTGTTGCCATTGAAACAACCATGGTCTCTTAGTATGAGTAATTTTTTCATGCTAATTTCTGTAATTCCCCAAATAAACTTGGGTCATACATTTGAATTTTGTCATTTTTCATGTTAGATCTACATAAGTGCATATATCCCAAATTTATTTGGAGAATTACACAACGTGGCATGAAATAAATTTTTTTACTGCCTAGCTAATGGTGGTGTGTGTGTATTTGTCGATTAAAAAATATTAATTTAAAGTTATAAAATGTTAGGTAAGTTTGTTGTTAGTTTTAGCTTCCAGCTTCTAATTGTTGTCTCTAGTGTGTTTTCCTTTTTTAAAAATTTAAAAATTGAGTGTGGTATCAAAAATTCCCCTAAGACATCATATAATTATCTTAATTTTGAACAAAAGTATAAGCAAAATGATAAATTTTACATTTATAAATTATGAACACAACTACATCAACAAACCCAAATTTTTAATTATAATTTAGAAATTTATAAAATAGAATCGTACCAACGCGGCATGATTTATAGGTATTAAATTCCACTTGTAGTTGGACACATGTAGTAAGAACAACCAAAATCTATCATCTATGCTTCATATAAAAAATTTACATCTAAGAGATACTAAAAGCAAATCTGGGTCTATCTTGCGAGCTAATTTTTTTTCTTTGCAAAACTAACATACTTATAAATCACGTGACTTACACTGGGACCTTTTTACTAGCTTGATTTTTTGAAGGGGTCTATACTTTCTCTTCCCATCCATATGCTTCTTCAGCTCTTGGTACTAGTTCTTTTAGTAACTAGTGTTTTGAATGTAAAAACACTCCACATCTTTCTTTCTATGTGACTTAGACTAGGGCATGTCTATGCTTAAACTTTTCCTTTGTTACACTTTTTTCCTAACTTTTTTCTATGTGACTTAGACTAGGACATGTCTATGCTTGAACTTTTTCTTTGTTACACTTTTTTCCCAACTTTATTCAGGCTTGGTCACAACCAATCCTTTTACATCTATTTCATCATCCTTTTTAATATTTTCATCTAACAGGAGAGCTCTGTTCATCTCTTTCAATTTTAATGTCTCCTTACTATATATCAATGCCATTACAAGATGATCAAAAGATGTAGGAAGATAATCTTATAAGAGTATAACTTTATCCTCCTCATCCACTTTATTCTCAAAACTAGTTAAATATGCAATGACTATATTGAAATCATTAAGGTGTTCTAAAAATTGGTACCTTTCTTTATTCGTAGCCCAAGCAATTTTTTCTTCATCTGTCATCTTTTCGTCGATCAAATTATGAATGACCTCATCCCCTAGATTCAACCAAATTGAATTGGCAGTCTTGGCATCAAGTTACTCCCAATCGTAGTCAAATATCTTCTTTAGCTTTTTTGTCTTGCCGAGTAACACTTTAAAGACCCCTTATTGGATTAAAAAAGTCTTTTATATGTCGTTGCTAAAAGAAAAACATATTCTTCTCGTTGAATTTCTTAACCTTGTACTTCATGTTTATCATCTCTACCATAATCGAGCGATTAAAGCCTTAACCCAAAACTTCAGTATTAATGGACACACCATTGACTTCAACAATAATTAATAAAAATTATAAGTTTTCTCTCTCTCTATAGCCTCTTTCCCTCTCTAAACTTAAGGAATTATTCTTTAGGGTTACGGTTTAACAAGGTATAATAAGCCTCCTAAAAAACGTTGCAAGCTAATCCACATACTTCAAGCATTGCAGCCCGCTCGGACACTCCAAGCGCCATGTGAATGCTCTATCGCAATAAATCTTTGACATTGTCTTTTGTCCGGCACTCTAAGCTCCATTCGAATAAAATCCTCTTTGTTTAAAACCATTTTGACGCTAGTTTTCAACGCGAAATACTTAGCCAAATCAAGATTTGTTCTATGGATTAAGGGAGAAAATAAGTGACTAAGAATTAGAATAACGTGTTTTTTAAATAAAGAAATTTTAGGAAAAATTCTATTATCAATTGATATTTTAGTATTAGTTTTATATAACTTTTTTAAATAAATTTAGTCCTGCACAATTACTTTTTACCAAAAATACCCTTCAATTAAAATTTTAGAAGATTTCATTAACCAAATTCCTTCTTAAATGGGAATTAAGAATTTTGCCTCAAAAATCTCTCTTAAAAATCTCCCAAAATATTTTTCAAATAGTCTCGCGTAGCAACAACCATAACCCTCACTTCGTCGTCGGCTTCATCCTCTGTCGCTGTCATCACTGTTGTTGCCGTCGACTCCATCTTCTACGGTGTCGACGTTAGCCTCATTCTCCAGTGAATTCTTCCACTTTCTCTGGCGCCGATATTCTCATTCAATTAAACTGATAAATTTATCAGTTTAAAATTCTAGAGCAATTTCTTATTCGATTAAACTGATAAATTTATCAGTTCAAAATTTTTTTTGAAAAAAATTCTCAACCCATTAAATTGAGAAATTTTCCTAGATAATTTTCTTAAGAAAATTAAAGTAATAAATTTATCAGTTAAATTAAAGTGATAAATGTATCAATTAAAGTGCTAAATTTTTCACAACAATAGCGACGCCGGTGATGAAACAATAATAAATTTATCAGTTAAAGTGATAAATTTCTCACAGCAATTGCGAAACTAGTGATGGAAGAATCAAGATTTGAAAGAAGGAACGACGGTGATAGAGAAATCTGAATCTGAAGGAAGAAGGAGCAGCAGCGATGGGAGATTCTAGATCTAGATGGAGGAGAGGCAGCAAGGGCAGCAAATGAGCGGTGGCATCAAGATCTTGAAACGGACAACGTCGACAACAGCAGGAAGTGAAAGGGCGACGGCGGTGAGAAGGAAAAGGGACGATTGCAACAATGGCGGCTAAGAAGTGAACGTAAGACGACGATGATGACAGCGGTTAAGAGAAGAAGGGGCGACAGCGGCGTGGAGGAGAAGAGGAGAAGGGGCGATGGCTAGAGTTTCATGTGGTCAGTGAGCTAAGAATTTAGTGAATTTGTTGAATTTGTAGATTAGGTTGCGATTAGGGATTTGGGGGGATTACGAGAAACTAAGAGTGAAAATTTGGGGGGTTACGAAAAATTATAGGTGGAAGAGTAGGAGAGTGGAAGATTTTGAAGAATTATAATAAATTTAAATTTATAAAAAGAAAAGTTTAATATTTTAAATATGCGTAAATTAATTATTAAATTTTATTTTAATTTATAATAAAATTAAAATTAATAAAATAAATATAACATGATTATAATTCTTACAAGATCTTTAAAGAAAAAAACTAATCATCAAATATCCCTTTTAAAGATGAAAGGATTAAACAAAGGACGCATATGGGACAACGTACTTTTTAGTCTTCTATTTATGCATCTTTTAGTCCTAGATTAGATAAATACAATAATTTATACAGAATATGTTATATTAAATAAGAGATAACTAATATCAATAGATGGATAAAATTGACGGTATTAAACTTTTTTGAACTATTTTCTCACTAAAATTAAACAGTAAATGATTATATCTATTTATGTAATTATTTGTTTCATTTTTATAAAAAATAAGAGAAATATTTTTATAATATATATTATCCTATTATATTTAAATTTTTTATTATTATCATTTTATCATTTTTATATAAAGGGTACTTGCAGTGACCGAGGGAGTACAAGACCAATAAGTGGGTTATTTATACCGTGCATTCTTCTTATATTTAGATCGAATCTATCAATTCTTATGAAAGAGAAAAAGTAATATAAAATTTATTCTCTATAAGCTTATGGATAATTTCATCATATTTAATCATCATTCTTTTATATCCTTTATCATAAGATATAACTTATCCTTTAAATCATATCCATAATTTAATTTTCACTAAAATAATTCTGCAATTAAATATACATTATGATCTTGAATTTTCTCATTCCATGACTAACAAGGCTCCGTTTGGAATAATCATTGAGATTTTTTATTATATTTATCTTTTTTGTAATATTTTTTTAGTTCTTAACTAAAATTTATTACTTTTTAAGATCATTTGGTTAAGAGGAACCCAAAAAATAAAAAAGTAAAAACTAATTAGGATCAAAAGACGACAAAAATTCACCAAATACGAAAATAAATAACATAAAATATAATTTATTAGCTTAATTTGACTAATTCATGTTTTCTAAACTTTTTCAAATCTTGACCAAATAATGAAAAAAAAATTATTAAGAATAAAAATTAACAAAATAAAATAAATATATAAATTATTATGCCGAAAGGGACCTAACCCAACCAACAACGTATGAAACAAATATTCAATTATTAGGCCTAAGATTAAGAATCCCACGTACCTTATCCCTAGGAAATCAGTGACGCACTCAAATATGATCAGATGTTCTTTAACGTTTAAAAAAATAAAATAAGTACTCAGAATTTTTGGATTAAAAAAAGAAAAATGAGAAAATGTCATCATCCTTTGAAGAACTCTTTATTATCCCATAATTCCAATATGTAATTAAGAAGGTTCGAATCCAAATATTTTATTCGGTGCAAAAAATCTGAATTATAGATCCAACCGAAGTTTTTTAGGCCATATTTGATAAATGTTAATATAATATTTTAGTATCCCACATCGAAAAAAAAAAAAAAGTTCCTGAATTATAAGAAAAAATTTTGGAGTCTTACATTCAACGAGATCTTTTTCAAGTGATAGAGATCCACCTAAAGCGGATAATATCATTATCGTGTAAAAGATCGAGGTGTTACAAATTGTATCAAAACCGACTCTCCCTACCTCTGAGTGTGGATCTTTGTCGTCTCGCGTGATATGTGGGCGGACTACTGAGTTGGCGGATCAATAAAAGACTGGCAGGCTACCGGAGCTGGTAGACTACTGCACGGAGACGTGCAATCCTAAAGGGGGTGAATTGTGATATTTGAATTTCTCATATTGAAAAATGAGAGGGTGTTCCTAGACTATAAAGAAAAAATCTTGAACCCTTACATTCAACGAGACTTTTTTTCAAGTAGTAGAAATCCTAATAGAACTTCATAGTTAACCGTGCTTACGCTAGAGTAATACAAGGATTGGTGACCCTTTAAAAAGAACAAAATTGTGAGGGTTTTGCCGAAAATAGACAATCTTTTTACCATATAAAAAGTCGGAATGTTACAGCTAATCGTAAGAGTTTGGATTGAACTACTAATAATGTGGGTCCGCTATTTTTATGTTTGTTTTGAAAATGATAGCCGAGTAATCCTTTTCTATTATGAATCCTACAAATTAAAGGGATTGTGAAACCTTGGAAGGAGTGGTATTATGAATCCTATCCTACTGAGCAATATGGCATTGAAATAATTACCTAAAAATAAACTTATGTGGTTTAACGCTGCATTTCTATCCAAGCTACTTGTACCGTGAAGTCTTGAGAAGCTTATAAGAACAATTGTTCTGATTTTTCGCTTTCATAGTTTTGATTTCTCTTGATAGATGGTTAAATTTATCATATTTTGAATTTTTAGGTCAGTTATAGTAAGTACTCAGACAACAAACTACATAAATTAAATCTTGAGACACCATGAAAGACGAAACAAAGAAGAAAAAGAAAAAGAAAGAGAGAAAGGGCACTAAGAAGAGTGGAAAAAGAGTATGTTTTATTATAGCGTAATACAGTATTGCAAGTTGATTTTTTGTCAAAGCAGCTATCAGTTCAAAAATGTGCAAGATTTAGAGGTAATTTTAAAAATTTATAAATTTATTCTTATTCTATATGTGGAGAACAAATATGATTTACTTTATACCATTATTTAATCTCATACTAATCAAACATGGTAAAATTAATCTTATCTTATTATTAAATCCACTTCATTCATAATCTTTATACTAATTTTACTCCATTATAAATTTCACGCAATCTATATCAGTTATTAATCGAGCCCTTAAGGCTAAGTTTAAGTTAGAATTTTGACAATGTCAAAAGAAAAGAAAATGAAGGGTAATTAAATTACTTTAGATTTTATAT